>JXCR01035166.1:124543-134787 GCA_002079205.1 Phalaenopsis hybrid cultivar
GGTGGAAAGAAAAACTCTAAATATAAATCATACCTCAGTATTTTAGGCATTTTCATCATTTTGAAATTTTTGCAGTCCTTCTCAAAATTTCTATTTCACCTGGTCTGTAACATTAGGAGCTTTCTATACATATAAATCATTAGAGAAATTGCTGGGTAATGAAATTTTGAAAAAAATACAAAACTAAAACATTAAACAAACTCAATAATTCACTAACACGTCCACAATACTAAGTAAAACAATTATGATTAAAATGCAAAATAAAAATCATATTACAATACAATTCACAAAGTACTAATCAAAATCTATTATACTACACATGCAAATTTTAACTACCACACTAACTTTATAACAAAAATTAAAAATTATAATTACAACATAACAATAAAAATGAAAGTTCAAATACACACAAATGTCCATTTATATTACAAAAGATTATAAAAATAAAAGTACCAGTATATCAATACATTCAGATATCAAAATCCCAAACTATATCTTTATCTCCTTGATCAACAGGTGGATTGGGCTGATACTGAGTATATCGGGGGCACTCAAGGAAAGTAACATCAGGCTCACCTTTGTAGTGTCGGGCCTGAGCTTTGTAATAAGCTATCTCAAACTTTTAATGCCTCTGAATGTACTCACTATCATAATCATGTCGATGTTCTAAACCTCCAATCCTTTCATTATTTAATTTTATACTCTTTCGCTGCAAGGTTAAATCATTCATCAAATCAGTCAGAGTAGGGGAGCTAGAAGAACGAAGGTCATAACTAGTAGAGGGGACATCTCTACTAGTAGAAGGTTCTTGACTCCTACTTCCAGTTCTCCATTTTTCATGGGATTCATAAGTTTTCAAATTAGCTTTACTAATGGGTTTCATAGGGTAAACCCATTCCTCATCACCTCCAGCATTCACTCAAAAAAGTTGGCAAAGTGCATAAATAAGGCCAGGATGTCCTAGACCTCCACTTGTTTCACTCCTTGCCGTAGTCAATTTATTCTTAAAAATAATCCTCCCCACATTTATATTTCTGTTATTCTGAATATAGAAATTCAAAATAGCTCTATCTCTTGTTACCTCACTATGGTGATAAGTCGATAACAGAGTAGAGAAAATAAAACAGTGCCACGCTTTAGAGGTGGCATTTAACATGGAAGCAGAAAAATTTACCCGTTCTCGTTGCTTAATCTTTCTGTTCTTTTGCCATCAGTGAGAAAGTTGATCACATCATTCAAGGGGCCTTCCATAGTACTGAAGGATTCATAGTGACAGTTGTAAGAGTCTGGGACTTCATAAAAGGTGTTAATGCGGGCGGCATTAAATTCAACAGAAAATCCCCGCACTTGAACGATTCCATCTTCAGAATAGAACACGTTGACAAATAATTCTTTCACAATATTTGTAGCAGCCTTATTGGCGGTGTAACAGAAGTTTCCCACCTTCGCTCGGTAATAACTCGTTCAATTTCTCCTCTCGGGCTCTCAAAAACTTGATCATGTATACATTTCTTTCCTTCAAATACTGAAGTAAATCTTGATTGAGCCTTTGCATTGACAAAGTGAGACTCGTCGAACTCAAGTCATCTCTTTTATCGTGAATCCATTTCAATCTAATCACAATTATAGAAAAATTCCAAAATATACTTCAAATATGCAAATAATGGCTTCTAAGAGTAATTCTAAGTGTTCAACACTAAGTTCTATGAATTTCTTCCCAATATTTTTTTCACATTCTCAAATTTTTTAGATCTCCTAAATGTGGAAGAAATCCATGGTGAAAATCAAATATTTTTAGTTTGGAGTGAAGCTCTTACCTAGAGATGATCGAATCCGGTGTCTAAATGCCTTGAAATCGCCTCTTAATCTAAGATCTCTCAAGCCTAGGTCAAAAATTGCATTTTTCAGAGGAAGGGGATGATGAATAGTGGCGGTTGACTGGTCAAAATCACGGTTAAAGGTGTTTTTTCGGGATCTCACTGTCGGTGGGGTATTCGGTGCTGTCGGCGTGCTCTATTGAAATTATATCCTAAGTCTTGGGAAAAGTCCGCCGTTGGCGGCATTGAGGGCGCTTTGGGTGGACTCTATTGATTTGGTTCAATTCCCAGATTTTTGCGATTTCGATCAATTTCAAGCCTCAATGACATCCATTCAACCATTATAAACATAATTTTAAGTAATTAAATGATGTACTTATCACAAATGAACTTCCACAAAACAAAACATCACAATTATATATAAATTCCATGAGTTACAATATACGTTACATAGCACACCTAAGTTTGGTATTTTCTCGACCTTAATACATTAATTCAGCATCGTAATCCAAGCCACAACACTCAAAATGCTGAAAACAAAACATCCTAAGCTTAGTCTCAACTATACAGAGATCTAAAAGCATACTTCTAAAGCAAAGCAAATGCAAAGTTCAAATCAAATTACATACATAGACAGACAGGTAGCAATATAAATCNCAAAGAATTCTTTCACAATATTTGTAGCAGCCTTATTGGCGGTGTAACAGAAGTTTCCCACCTCCGCTCGGTAATAACTCGTTCAATTTCTCCTCTCGGGCTCTCAAAAGCTTGATCATGTATACATTTCTTTCCTTCAAATACTGAAGTAAATCTTGATTGAGCCTTTGCATTGACAAAGTGAGACTCGTCGAACTCAAGTCATCTCTTTTATCGTGAATCCATTTCAATCTAATCACAATTATAGAAAAATTCCAAAATATACTTCAAATATGCAAATACTGGCTTCTAAGAGTAATTTTAAGTGTTCAACACTAAGTTCTATGAATTTCTTCCCAGTATTTTCTTCGTATTCTCAAATTTTTTAGATCTCCTAAATGTGGAAGAAATCCATGATGAAAATCAAATATTTTTAGTTTGGAGTGAAGCTCTTACCTAGAGATGATCGAATCCGGTGTCTAAATGCCTTGAAATTGCCTCTCAATCTAAGATCTCTCAAGCCTATGTTAAAAATCGCGTTTTTCAGAGGAAGGGGATGATGAATAGTGGCAGTTGACTGGTCAAAATCATGGTTAAAGGTGTTTTTTTGGGATCTCGCTGTCGGTGGTGTATTCGGTGCTGTCGGCGTGCTCAATTGAAATTATATCCTAAGTCTTGGGAAAAGTCCGCCGTTGGCGGCATTGAGGGCGCTTTGGGTGGACTCTATTGATTTAGTTCAATTCCCAGATTTTTGCGATTTTGATCAATTTCAAACCTCAATGACATCCATTCAACCATTATAAACATAATTTTAAGTGATTAAATGATGTACTTATCACAAATTAACTTCCACAAAACAAAACATCACAATTATATATAAATTCCATGAGTTACAATATACGTTACATAGCACACCTAAGTTTGGTATTTTCTCAACCTTAATACATTAATTCAGCGTCGTAATCCAAGCCACAACACTCAAAATGCTGAAAACAAAGCATCCTAAGCTTAGTCTCAACTATACAGAGATCTAAAAGCATAATTCTAAAGCAAAGCAAATGCAAAGTTAACACTAAAATACATAGATAGACAGACAGGTAGCAATATAATCACTAATCTTCAGATTCAGTACTAGATTCTCCTCCGAGATCACCCATTGATTGCACATGAACGAAGAGGTTATAAAATGGTCGGTATGGAAATTCTTCAATAGAATCCTCTTCTATCAATTTCATCCTCCTCATCAGCCGTATCAAACTATCTTCTATATGTGAGTGAGGAAAATGTTCTTTCATTCTCCAGTCCAGGTGATCATAGAAATCAGAGATATTATTAATTGTATTAATGACATTTTGTACCTCCTTCTCCAATTTCTTGATTCTGCGCAGGATCACCAGAGTTTTATCTGGAACTAAAGGTTGAATTGGCAGTGAATTATGAGATGATTGATCTTCCATAATAGTAATGTCATTTNACAGTCTAGGTGATCATAGAAATCAGAGATATTATTAATTGTATTCATGACATTTTGTACCTCCTTCTCCAATTTCTTGATTCTGCGTAGGATCACCAGAGTCTTATCTGGAACTAAAGGTTGAATTGGCAGTGAATTATGAGATGATTGATCTTCCATAATAGTAATGTCATTTTCATCTTCATAGGCTAGGAATCTCTCAGTTGGGTCCAAGGGCTTCCAAGGTAGAAGTACCTTTTCCCAATTTTCATATGATACTTGGAACTGACTGCAAAGTAAGAAAATTGTGTAAGGGTGTCCAAGCCCATAAGTTGATTCATGAATGATTAAACCTAAAACCGACTTCACAATTATTGATCCAATATCGATCGGCAGTCCCATTTGGATGCAGTAAGTCAGAATAGCACTTTCTTTAAAAACTTTATCGATCTTCATTGTCGGTAACAATTTTGTAGAAATGAAGAAGTGTTAGTGCTTCAAAATGGGATTTCAGAGTAACGCAGAAGAACTAACATACCCATTTTCTCTCATTTCCCAGTCTTCAGTTTCGTCCATTAAATATTGGTAAATCTCATTCATCTGGTTTCTTGTAAGGACAAAATTGGAATAATGACAGCCAAGAACGTTCTCGATCATATATAATTCATTGATCAATGCAGGAGTAAATTTTATCCATCTACCTCGCACATAGATGACTCCCTAGTTGATTCCATGCAAATTTGCATAAAATTCCTTCATCACAGGAACAACCATGGTGGCAGTAGTATAACATAGCACTTCCCGTCTTCACCGCACTATCATCTCTTCAATTTCCATCGAGGGATTATTGAATCCTCGATTTATGAATCATTTTTCCTAGATTAATCTTTTCTTCGCTAGTACCTTGTTGAAGATTTGCTCCTCTTCCGCACTAATGAAATTTCTTCGGTTGAACACTCGCATTCTGGGATTTTCAGAGGAATTGGACGCCATAGGAATGAGTTTAGTGGAGTTTCACTTCATTTTTGGGGGAAACATGAACTTAGGAATCAAATTTAGGAGTTTAAAAGCGGTAACTCCAACACAAAAACCGCCATTCAAACTCCAGAAATCGCCATCCCGCCGGTCTCGCCGTCGGCAGCGTCCAGGGCGCCGTAGGCAAGCCTTCTGTATTTAATTGCCTGGACTCTCAAGAAAAACCCACCGTCAGCGGCTTCAATGGCGCCGTTGGCGCCCAAGGCAAAAATTGCATAGTTTCACTCTGGTCCGAATGTGTTTCAATTTTTCTCTATGGATCCAATTTTTATGATGACTCAAGGGTAAATAAGAGTAGTAGAGTGTAATACTACCACAAACTAATGATAATTTCAAATAAAAACTACTATAATTGTAATAAAAAATAAAGATAACTATGGGTTGCCTCCCATAAAGCGCTTGGTTTAACGTCTTCAACCCGACCTATTCAGGTTTATTCAGGTTGACTGATCATTAAAACCTCTTTAAAATTTGGTCTTTTATTCTCAAAATATAGTTTTAATCTGTGTCCATTTACTTTAAATTTATTCCAGTCTTTTGATCTTCAATTTCAATAGCTCTGTAAGTATAAACTTGAGTCACAGTAAAGGGTCCTAACCAACGAGACTTCAATTTCTCAGGGAATAACTTCAGCCTAGTATTGTAAAGCAAAACTTCTTGTACTGATTCAAAGTTCTTCTGGTTAATCTTCTGATCACGCCATAACTTTAGTTTCTCCTTATAAATTATGTCATTATCATAAGATTCATTTCTTAATTTTTCCAATTCATTCAATTGTAACAATCTCTTCTTACTAGCATGTTTCAAATTATAATTAAATTCTTTAATCGCCCAATATACTTTATGCTCCAATTCTACTTGTAAGTGACAAGTCTTTCTAAAAATTAGTCTGTAAGGAGTCATTCCAATAGGAGTTTTATAAGCAGTCCTGTAAGCCCATAATGCGGTATCCAGTGTAGTGGACCAATCTACTCTACTAGGGTTTACAATCTTCTCAAGTATTTGTTTAATCTCTCTATTAGAAACTTCAGCTAACTCACTGGTTTGAGGATGATAGGCAGTAGAAATTCTATGAATAATATTAAACTTTTCTGCCAATATTTGAATGTATTTATTTCTAAAATGAGATCCTCCATCAGTGATAATCATTCTAGGCATTCCGTATCTAGTGAAAAAATATTTTTCATTAAAAATCTTGAAACACTTTTAGCATCACAACAAGGTAAAGCTTGTGCGAATCTTGAAACACTTTTAGCGTCACAGCGAGGTAAAGCTTGTGCTTCAATCCACTTAGAGACTTGAAACACTTTTAGCATCACAACGAGGTAAAGCTTGTGCTTCAATCCACTTAGAAACGTAAGTCTACGCAACTAATATGTATAAGTTCCCATATGAAGGGATAAATGGTCCCATGAAATCAAATCCCCAAACATCAAAGATCTCAACTTCTAACATGAAATTTAAATATATATCAAGTTCCCAAATGAAGGAATAAATGGTCCCATAAAATCTAATCCCCAAACATCAAATATCTCAACTTCGTTCCTCAAATAAAGGAATAAATGGTCCCATAAAATATAATCCCCAAACATCAAAGATCTCAACTTCTGAAGAAGTAAATGGTTTCCATAAAATCTAATCCCCAAACATCAAAGATCTCAACTTCTAACATGAAATTCATAGGCATTTCATTAAAATCTAATTGTCTACTGCAATTAATATGTATAAGTTCCCACATGAAGGAATAAATGGTCCCATGAAATTTAATCCCCACACATCAAAGATCTCAACTTCTAACATTAAATTCAGAGGCATTTCATTTCTTCTAGATATATTGCCTACTTGTTAACATCGATGACAAGTTTTTATGTATCTATAAACATCTCTAAAGATAGTAGGCCAATAAAATCTAGCTTGTAGAGTTTTTATGTATCTATAAACATCTCTAAAGATAGTAGGCCAATAAAATCCAGCTTGTAAAATAACAGTTTTATCAATCCCAAAATGTCCTCCAAATTCAGAATCATGACATTTCTAAAAGATTAGCTCACAATCGAAAATATCCTCCAAATTCAGAATCATGACATTTCTGAATGATTAGATCAATTTCTTCATAAGGTACACATCTCCTCATAATAAAATCCTTACATTGTTTATATAAATAAGGCTCATCCCAAAAATATGCATTTGCATCATGAGTGAATTTTCTTTATTGTTGCAGTGTCAGCATAGGTGGCAAAATATCACTTACAATATAGTTAACAATATCAGCATACCATGGTATTTTCCACTCATTAATATTATAAAGTTGTTCATCAAAAAAACTGTCTGTAATTTCATTGTCGGTGTCAGATAATTCATAGTTTTCTAATCTGGACAAATGATCAGCAATTTGATTATCAGTTCCCTTTCTATCGATAACCATAAGATCAAATTCTTGCATAAAAAGTATCCATCTAATTAACCTTGGTTTGACATCCTTTTTTTGCATAAGATATTTAATAGCAGAGTAATCAGTGTGCACAACACATTAACTCCAATTAAATAAGATCTAAATTTTTCTAGAGCATACACAATGACCAGTAACTCTTTTTTAGTAACAGTATAGTTAATTTGACATCATTAAGAGTTTTACTAGCGTAGTATATAACCTTAAATCTTTTCATACCTTTTTCCAAGGACAGCTCCAATAGCATAATCACTAGAATCACATATCAGTTCAAATGGTTTCTCCCAGTTAGGTGAAACTATAATAGGGGCTGTGATTAATTTTTTCCTTTAATAACTCGAAGGCATTTAAACAGCTTTCAGTAAATTCAAATTTCTTGTCCTTTTCTAAAAGGCATTTAAGGTTTTAGTAAATTCAAATTTCTTGTTCTTTTCCAAAATTTGGCATAGAGGATTAGCAATTTTTAAAAAATCTTTAATAAAATGTCTGTAAAAACCAACATGTCCAAGAAAACTCCTAACCTATCTTACATTAGTATGAGGTGTNTCTTTTCCAAAAGTTGGCATAGAGGATTAGTAATTTTTGAAAAATATTTAATAAAATGTCTGTAAAAACCAACATGTCCAAGAAAACTCCTAACCTATCTTACATTAGTATGAGGTGTTAGTTTAAATATAACTTGAATTTTTAGAGGGTCTGCTTCCATACCATTTTCCAAAATTTTATGCCCTAACACAATTCCTCCTGCAACCAAAATTGACATTTCTCCCCATTAAAATTTTATGCCCTAACACAATTCCTCCTGCAACCATAAATTGACATTTCTCCCAATTTAAAAATTTTATGCCCTAACACAATTCCTCCTGCAACCATAAATTGACATTTCTCCCAATTTAGTCATTTTCCAAAATTTTATGCCCTAACAAAATTCCTCCTGCAACCATAAATTGACATTTCTCCCAATCTTTTATGCCCTAACAAAATTCCTCCTGCAACCATAAATTGACATTTCTCCCAATTTAGAACTATTTAGCATAACTCCAAAACTTTTTCAAGATAATTTAAGCATGCGTCAAATGATGTTCCAAATACAGCACATAACTCTAAAACTTTTTCAAGATAAATTAAGCATGCGTCAAATGATGTTCCAAATACAGAAATCCATAAACACTTCTAATCCATCATCAATTAACTTACTAAATATAGACATCATACATCTTTGGACTAAAACTTTTTCAAGGTAATTTAAGTATGCGTCAAATGATGTTCCAAATACAGAGAAATCATCCAAGATAATTTAAGCATGCTCAAATGATGTTCCAAATACGTAAGATAATTTAAGCATGCTTCAAATGATGTTCCAAATACAGAGAAATCATCCATAAATACTTAAGATAATTTAAGCATGCGTCAAATGATGTTCCAAATACAGAGAAATCATCCATAAACACTTTCTAAGCATGCGTCAAATGATGTTCAAAATACAGAAAAATCATCCATAAATACTTCCAATCCATCATGTCAAATGATGTTCCAAATACAGAGAAATCATCCATTAATACTTCCAATCCATCATCAATTAACATTCCAAATATAGAGAAATCATCCATAAAGACTTCCAATCCATCATCAATTAACTTACTAAATATTAGAGAAATCATCCATAAATACTTCTAATCCATCATTAATTAACTTACTAAATATAGACATCATACATCTCTGGAATGTTGCAGGTAGAAATCATCCATAAATACTTCTAATCCATCATCAATTAACTTACTAAATATGGGCATCATACATCTATGGAATGTTGCAGGTGCATTACACATAACTCTAAAACTTTTTCAAGATAAATTAAGCATGCGTCAAATGATGTTCCAAATACAGAAATCCATAAACACTTCTAATCCATCATCAATTAACTTACTAAATATAGACATCATACATCTTTGGACTAAAACTTTTTCAAGGTAATTTAAGTATGCGTCAAATGATGTTCCAAATACAGAGAAATCATCCAAGATAATTTAAGCATGCTCAAATGATGTTCCAAATACGTAAGATAATTTAAGCATGCTTCAAATGATGTTCCAAATACAGAGAAATCATCCATAAATACTTAAGATAATTTAAGCATGCGTCAAATGATGTTCCAAATACAGAGAAATCATCCATAAACACTTTCTAAGCATGCGTCAAATGATGTTCAAAATACAGAAAAATCATCCATAAATACTTCCAATCCATCATGTCAAATGATGTTCCAAATACAGAGAAATCATCCATTAATACTTCCAATCCATCATCAATTAACATTCCAAATATAGAGAAATCATCCATAAAGACTTCCAATCCATCATCAATTAACTTACTAAATATTAGAAATCCATAAACACTTCTAATCCATCATCAATTAACTTACTAAATATAGACATCATACATCTTTGGACTAAAACTTTTTCAAGGTAATTTAAGTATGCGTCAAATGATGTTCCAAATACAGAGAAATCATCCAAGATAATTTAAGCATGCTCAAATGATGTTCCAAATACCTTTTTCAAGGTAATTTAAGCATGCATCAAATGATGTTCCAAATACAGAGAAATCATCCATAAATTCTTCCAATCCATCATCAATTAAATTACTAAAGATAAACATCATACATCTCTAAAATGTTGCAGGTGCATTACATAATCCAAAAGGCATTCCTCGAAAAGCAAAAGTTCTAAAAGGACTAGTAAATGTTGTCTTTTCTTGATCCTCAGGAGCAATAAGAATTTGATGATAATCAGTATATCCATCTAAAAAACAAAAATATTTGTGCCTAGCAAGTCTATCTACTATTTGGTCTAAA
>JXCR01035166.1:135229-152512 GCA_002079205.1 Phalaenopsis hybrid cultivar
CCAGCCGCAACATCTATAATCGATCTAAGTGATCCCACTAATCTATTATAAAAATTTTGAATTATTAATCAATCTGGTAACGAATGTTGAGGGTATTTCCTAAGAAGATCTTTAAATCTCTCCCAAGCTTCATATATTGACTCTCCATCAGTTTGACAGAACGATGTTATGTCATTTCTAAGTTTAGCAGTTTTGGATGGAGGGAAATATTTGGATAAAAATTTTTATGATAGTTCTCTCCAAGTTCTAATAGATCCTGGAGCTAATGAATTTAACCACATCTTAGCTTTATCCCTAAGTGAAAAAGGAAAAATTCTAAGTTTAATAGCATCGTTTGAAGCTCTGTCATATTTAAAGGTAGCACACAGTTCTAAAAAACTAGCGAGGTGTAAATTAGGATCTTTATTTGATGTATCTCCGAATAGATTGTTTTGTACCATTTGGATAATACCAGGTTTAAGCTCAAATGAATTAGCAGCTACATCAGGATTTTGGATAGATAAGTGAATTTCATCTACTGTAGAATTTGCATAATCTCGTCGGGGTCTAGGTTGGTGTTCATTTTCTATTCCTTGATTGTTCATGTTGTTTTCCATTGTATCAGAATTTCTAGGTTCTTTTCTCAATCTTCTAATTTTTCTAACAGTGCGTTCTAATTCTGAATCGTAGGGTATAAGATTTTCAGGTCTAAATTTACGCATACAATTTGAAATCAGTACACAGTAAAATAGTTAATTAAATATGATAATAAGTTGGAATTGAAGTAAAAATTTTCTAATAATCCTAATTTGTTTGTTACTCTAATTATGATGTTTTTTTACTCCCCGGCAACGGCGCAAAAAACTTGACAATGACTTTATATATGCTTAAAAAAATAAGTATTTAATACTGCTGCTAAAAGAATTAATTCCTCAACAACTACACCAAACTTAATAACAGTTATATATTCGATAAAGATGCATGTATAAAATATTCAATAATTGTAAAGTCACACTGATCAAAGCAAGTATATGTATTGCTCAAGTAATATAGGGCTCTAATGGAGTCCTATATATCGGTCCCACAGGGACTAATATTAGAACTATGAACTAAGATTTTAGAAAAGCAATACTTAATCGCAACAATAGAATTCAAATTACTTATCTGTCACTAATAAGCAATTGAAATAAATATGTAATTTTAACAACTCTTAAATAACTAATTATACTAATAAGGTTTTTAATGTGATATTCAAACAATTGAAATGAATATGTAATTTTAATAACTCTTAAATAACTTATTATACTAATAAGGTTTTTAATGTGATCTTCAACATATAAGAAAGCATCATTCTCCTTGTCAAAAAATTATAGTGAATGGATAAAGTGAAACAGTTCAAATTATATTGTGCCAAATAGGAGCATACCTATTCTTTACCCTTTGGTCTAGGCATAAAGAACATTGACTAATCCTATGCTTGTTTACTGAATCTGCGGCTAGGCTGGGAGGATACTGACTCTCACTTCAGAGCTCCCACGTTCCCCTCGCCTGAGGGCTAACATCTATACTTCAATATCCAAATGATATGACCGAATTAAGGATTTTAGTCTGTCACTCTAAAATCTCCAATTCTAAGCCCAATAATTTTATTTCCCTATTTATTTGCACCCAACTTCCAAGGGCTTTGACCTCCCTGAATCTTGGATGTAATCTTCACTTTAGTTGTAAAACTCAACATATTTTAACAAATCAATTGGCCAGATTGAAAGTAAATTAAGATCAAAGTGAAAAGATCATCACAATTTCTTTAACATTTTTATGGCTCAACCAATTCAAATCACCATTTCACAAATCTCAAGACAAGGAGAAAGACAGAGAGAACTACTTAGATCTCATGGGGAAAATACAACAAAACTCAGAATTCATATATAAAATCAAAGTCATACAAACTACAACAAGTAAATAAACTTATCTTCTAATTTCTCCCCAAGCAAACTGCTTGAAGTTCCTCTGAATCTCTTCCTTTCTTTATAACACACAAAATTCCTCTTTGAAGCAGCAAGGAGGAAGAAATCTCTCACTTTCCCTCCACTTTTATAATCTCTTAAAGAATTACTAAAAATTTAGACTCTCTACACTTTCCCTACACTTAACTCTTGAGCCTCTTTTTTCTATTTTCGGCCAAAGTCTTCTCTTTTAAGATGTGGATGAGTTTTCCCAAGAATTTCCTAAGCATCCCTTCAAAATTCATCCTCATTCAATGCGTTGTTGGACATAACCGCTGAGCTCGCCGTCGGAGGCCTCGAGGGCGCCGTCGGCGGGCCTTCTAAGTGAATTAAATCTGGAGTCTTGGAAAAAGTTTGTCGTCGGCGCCGTTGGGCTCACCGTCGGCGCCCTAGTTCAAATTTTCACATTTTGGTCCTTTTTTTCTCCAAATTCGCTCCTTTTTGCATCATTTTGCTCCAATGACCCTAATTCATCATTTCTGCAACAAAAAATCAAAAAAATAATTCCTTAAAGTGCAATATCATCAAAAACAGTATAAAATTGGTATGAAAACCTCAACATATTTTCCTTTGGTCAGTGATCAGATCGGAAAGGTCCATCAAACCCAAGAGATCAGACAATCGAGTTGTGGTGTCCAATCAAACTGAAAAATAGGGTGATTGGCCAAGGGTGACCGATTGATCCCAAGATATGGTGATCGGCCCGAGAAGCCGATCGAACCAAAGAGAACATAAGATCAACCTGAGGTGGATGATCAAACTGAAAACATAAGGTGATCAACCCGAAATGACTGATCAAACCCAAGATAAGGTGATCGACTTGGATGGCCAATCAAACCCAAGTGATCAAAAAAATTGTGTTGGGACGGTCGATTAAACTGAAAAGAAAGGGTGATTGGATAGAGATTACCGTTCAAACCCAAGAGATTGGACAATTTAGTTGGGGTAGCAATTGTACTAAAAAGAAATGGTGATTAGACTGAGATGACCTATCAAACCCAAGAGATCGGACGACCAGGCCTGGTTGGCCAATCAAATAAAAAAGAATGGTGATTTGACTGGATGGCTGATCAAACCCAACTGAATGGAAAATTATGCATGGGAGGAGATCATACCAAAAGAAAAGGGTGATTAGACTTTGATGACCGATTAAACCCAAGATATGGTAATTAGGTTGGGATGGCCAATTAAACTCAAGAGATCTGAGGAAGCTCCAAGTGAATCCTTGTCATAACTAGACGAAGCTCTCCTTTCTCGAAGGAGATGAAGCCTTCTCCTCCAAGAAAGATCAAGCTCTTCTCCCTTGGTCAAAATTTCAAAAGCTCCTCCAAGAAGTCTCTCCAAAAGCTCGCTTACACTCTTCTTACCAATACAATGGAGGAAGAAGAAAAAGAAGAAGAGGTGGAAGGAATACAGAGGAAGAAGATGAATATTGGAAGAAAAAGCACCTAGGTTAGCCCTCTCCTCTCCAAAGCTTCTCCTTGACTGAAGAATATCTATATGAACCAGCCCTCCTCAGCTTTTCCCTAGGGGTTTGGGATTAAGGTTCCCCCTTTTCCTTTATTGGGTATAGGAGCTCCCAAGGGACAATTGGTCCCTTACTAAAAACCATTTTAGGAATAATAACCAAGTAACAAGATTTTAAACCCATGGTTAGGGGCCTAATGTTAGTATTTGAGGGACCAAACTTCTTGAATTTGTGGACATAAAAAATAGATTAGATTTTGATTTGTAGCAGGTGCATTGAGGTTGTAGCACAGGTGTACTAGCACAGCATTGTTGTGTTGGGGTCACAGCATGGGCGTATTCAACTCATTGTGTTCTGGCATGGGCATCATGGGTGTACCCTAAGAACATGAGTGCAAGCATGCTAAGACTATGTGAGCATGCCATGGTTAAAGTGAGCCCGCCACAATTGTAGTGCATGCATGCTAGAGTCCATAAGATTGGGTGCAGGTGCGCTTGGAAGGCAGCACAAGTTTTTGTAGCTCTCTATTTGTAAGCACGGGTCTATCGCAGATATGGTGTAAGTACAATCATAGAATAATGGTGTGGGGACACCTAAAACATGGAGGGGGTGTGCTAGATTGTTTAATGGCACAAGCACGCTGGCATCCTGATGCAGGTGCATCGAGGCCAAAATTCCCCATTTCAGGTGTTCGATGCATCTTGGTGATCACGAGCTATGAGGCACATCTTATGTATGGATATTCATATCTTAGGCTTATATGAGTGCTCTGAAGGGCTCTGACATTTGAAGCTACAGGGAGAGTATATATGTATGGATATTCATCTCTGAGGCACAACCCCTTTCTGTTTTAATGGGAATCCCACACAAATGAAATAAAAAAATGATCCAAATAAAGGACCCCAATGAAGTGTACTACATCGTTGAGGCAAACATACTTGTTGGAAGCATCTGAAAGAAAAAATCATCTTGGTAGCCAAGCTGATTTCCCAGGAAAAGATAAAAATTAAAAACTCTATCAAGCCATATTTACAAGACATGGTATGTCCGAGGGGTTGGCTAGCCAGTCAAAACTGACTAGCCATAAGTAACTCCTTAGAACATATTTATTAGACATGGTTGAGGGGGGGGGGAGGGGTGGCCAGCTGGTCAAAACCAAGTAGCCACTAAGAAACTCAGCTATACCAGATTTACTGGACATGTTTGAGGGGGTTCGGTCTGACCACATTCACAACAATAGATTGATATTCTTATCCTATCTTTAGAATTGATAGAACGATGTTGGCCTCTACCTAACCATGTTTACAACAGTAGAGGAGGAGGCTCAATCATCTCGTGTGACCTAAATCTTCTGTTGTGCTTCCACAAAACAAAACAATGATTGCGAGTCAAACCAATTCCATTGAAAAGAGGTCACTTCAATCAAATGACTATAAAGTTTAAGGTATGCTGATTAAAGTGGCAACTGATAAGTGACTCGATAGTATGGTCAATTGCGGAGGCTCCAATAATCTCGTGTGACCCAGGTCTCCTATTACGCTCTCGTGCAAATACCTAACTAGAAATTTCTATCAAGTTAAACACCCATCACAATAATCAGGTAGCTATAAAGCCCAAGGTATCCTAATTACAACAATAATTGACCAGTAACTTAAACAGTATAGACAATTTAGAAGGCCCCAATTATCTCATGTAACCCAGGCCTCTTATCCTTGCAGAAAGTCTTTAACTAAAAAGACATCTTCTAGTCGAGAAAAATATCTACTCTCTCTAACCACATTTGTAATGATAGAGATGAGGAACCTAAACTTGGTTGACTATATTCATACCAAAAAAGGTGGAAGAAGGTTGAGTTATCTCGTGTAACCTAAATCTCCTATTACACTCTATCGAAAGGAACTTGATTGTCAGTTGGACTGACACCCATTAAAAAGATGCACTCATCACAATAATTAGGTAGCTATAAACCCTAAGAGGATCTTGACTAAAGTGGCAATTGGCCAACTAGTTGAGACACCCTTACTAACAAACCAACTATAAATTCATATGGTTCGGGAGGCACCAGCCTAAATGACTATACAACCAATGATGTCCACAAAAGAACCAAACAAAATGTCATATGGTTTCATAGATATTGTAATCAACTACATATAAAGCCAAACATGTCAAATGATAATTTACTCTCATAAAAGAGTTGACTAAGAGATCATATGGCTCTAGAAATGTTGTAATAAGTGGCTATGAAGCTGAAGGAGTTAATAAACAAGATGTACTCATAAAATAGCTGACTAAAGTGTCATATGGGTTGTATGTTGCTATGAAGCCAAGGTGCTCTCATAGAAGATCCAACTAGAAAGTTATGTGGTTCGGGAGATGTCATAATCAACTGGCTACAATGCCAGAGATATTAAACAATAATATATTATTATAAAATAGCTAACTAAAAGATCATATGGCTCATAAATTGTCATAGTAAGTGGTTATAAAGCCGAATATATCAAAAGACAAGACGTTCTCACAAAAGAGCTAACTAAAAAGTCATATAACTTGAGAAACATCATAATATGTGGCTAAGAAGCCAAGGTGATCACATAGAAGAATCGAATAGAAAGTCACATGGTTTAAGAGATTTTAAGATCAAGCAGCTACAAAGCCTGTTGTGCCTCAAACTGATGCACTCATATTAAGGTCTAATTGAATAATAATGATAGTTCCATAAACTAGAACATCTAAGTAGTCAGGGAAATATATATACCAACCATAGGTGGTTAAGGAGATATGTATCTTTACTATACATGTAAGATAGTCAAGGAGATATGTATCTTGACTATATATCAAATAGTTCAGAAGATATGTATCTCTACTACATATCAAATAGTCTAGGAGGTATGTATCTTGATTATATATCAAATAGTACAAGTGGTATGTATCCTAATTATATATCAAACTAGATAGCCAAGGTAATCTAGGTGATATAAATTAATTTATTAGCGTAAGCAATCTAAAGTATGAAAGATGTACTCATGTGAAGAAATAACTAGAAATTTAATTTTGTGCTCGCTGATTAATGCATTGAGCAAGTGGCTATGTGGCAAAATAGATTGAAGTGGCATGTTCAAAATATTTGTTGATGCACAAGGCAATCTAAGGAAGGTAAAATGCTTATTTTGAAGGTTGTCAAATTTAACTAACCAACGAAATCCCATAAAAAAATTAAACATCATAATATAGTAGGGTATTGATGCACTATGATGGAACATGGATTAGTTAAGAAAATTGGATACAACATGAGGGTAATAGGAATTAACCAAGTCAATTAAGATTATCAATGGGGTTGGAAAAATAAGATGTTCCAACCTCAAGGGTGCTTTAGCAAGCACTAGCAAGATGACTCTTGTCCAAGTTTCCTTCAAACTAGCAAGATAACTCTTGTTAGGGAAACATCATATATCTCAACAAGAAATGGATTGGTTGAATAAGCAATATGCTCTAGCCGTCACAACATGTCATATGGCATGGAATTAAAATTGACCAACCCTCAAAATATTAAGGGATTAGATAAGTAGGAGGATCCAATCATAATGGGTACTTCAACAAATTAGCAAAAAAAAATCTTGTTGGGAACTAGTCTAACTGCAGGATGACTAACCTCAAAGTGCTTAGCATTTAAGCCAAACTCAAATGTATCACTTAAAAGAAATCTATCACATTCATGAGTAGGATTGATGAGTACCCAACACATTCATCTATGATGAGAGGGGCACTAATTTGAACTTGCACGAAGCGTGTTCCCGAAAAGAATGCTAGAAAAAATGCATGATTTTTCTTTGCATATTGCAAGTATCAATTAAAATTGACTTCAATCAATTAATACGATGCAAAGGTTAGCTAAGCAAGATGTGATAACCATAAAAGGCTTAGCTTCAAATCTAAGCTCATATTCATTAAAAGGGTATCTAACACACCATTGAGAATCAGTGGGACAAGCATATCTATCACACTTATTTATGATGGGTGGGATACACTAATCAGGCCTGTATGAAGCATGCAACTGAAAATTTTTGGTAAGAAAAAAAAATAAAAGCCTCTCTTATGCTGATTATTGGTGCCAGGTATAGCCCACCCTAAGGGAGTTACACTTTGCACAAGTAACAACCCGACAATCAATTTAAAGAGATGCACAATACTTATCTTACACATAACGAGTATCATTCAAAATTGACCTTAGTAAATTGAGATACTGAAAAAAGTTGGTTAAGCAAAATGTACCAATCATAAGATGTTCAGCCTTAAGGCTAAAATAAAACATGCTCATTTTAAGTGAATCTACCACAGTCATTTTTTGATGAGTGGAAGATATCTACCACACTCATTTAATTATGATGGGTGGGATACACTAATTCAGACACACACGAAGCATGTACCAAAAAAGATGCTAGAAAAAGTACATGGCTTTTCATGCATATGATAAGTATCAATCAATGCTAACTTCAGTTAATCGAGATACTACGAAGGTTAGCCAAGCAAAAGTGCTGACCAAAAAATGCTCATCTCTAATGCTAAGCTCCTAAAATGAGTATCAACCACGCTCATTTAGGATGAGTGGGACAAGTGTATACCACACTCATTTATGATGTTGGGATATGCTAATTCGGACCTACAGTAAGTGTGTGATCTAAGAGAAAAGAGAAGTATGCGGCTTCTCTTACACCGATAATTGGTTGTGACAAGTATAGTTCACATGTAGGACTTACAACTAACTTGTATGACACTCCATCAATTAAATTAAGTGACACATAAGACTTATATTATACACAGATTTGTTATCTTAAACTATGTATCATAATCCTTCAGCAAACATGTGGAAATCATTGAAAATAGCTCAAACAAATGTAATATCAAAAGATGCACCTTTTTATTGCTCAATAATTGAATTACAAATGACATAATGTTTTGAATCATCAATTTTTTAAATATGATACATGAATACATCAGATACAGAGTTTGCCTAAGCATAATACCTTTTAATATAGCTTCTATTGATAAGGGGCATCAGATGAGATGAATCTGCGTTGATTAGTAAGTAGCTCCTTTTTCAAAGACCTTCTCAATCACAAACGGTCCTTCCCATGTGGGCTAAAACTTCTTGTGCCTTTGATGGTGAGTTACAATTGGACAACACAAAATCAACATCACGTCTTGAATCATAAAGGTATACGACCTTAATAGTTTATTGTGATCTCTCACCATACAAATGCAGTATAGCTTGAGGCTTTGGGGCTTGTAACCTTAAGTTTTCAAACTAAGTCATATATTATCACTGATACACCAAAAGAATATTTAATTTTTCAAAGATATCTAAGGCCTATATTTGGTGATATTGCACTTAAAGTAAGGTATTTTAATATTTTATTGCAGGTATACTAAGTCTAGGATTTTGGAGCCTAAATGATGCAAAAAGGATGAAATTTGGAGTCAAAAGTGCCATTTTCAAAAAATTAAACTGGTGCATAGGTGCCATAACTGGTGCCTACGTGCCGGGATACAGAGAAAACGGCGCCTAGGCGCCAGATTTTGGTGCCTGGGCCTCAGAGAAGATTAGTTTAACAAATACATTGAATTTGAACAGATTTTGAAGAGGTTTCTATGGAGAATCTTGGGAAATTTGTCCCTACATTATAAAAGAGTTTTTTTATGTTATAAAAGGTGGTGTGAGTGAAGGGGGTGTGAGTATCAAAGTGTGGGAGAGTGTGGTAAGTGTATCTAAGAGTTGTAAGAGGAGAGGGAAAGTGAGAGATTTCTTCTTCCTTATATTTCTAAGAGAGATTTGAGTGTTATTGTAAAAAGAGAAAGAGATTCAAAGGAACTACAAATGATTTTCTTAGGGAGGAGATTGACTTAAGTTGTTTTACTTTTCTTTCTTATTTTTTAAACCTGTTTATATATATATATAATCCATTTTTTGTCTTTTACTTAAGAATTCTGAGTAGACTTATTTATCCTTTTCACTACATAGAGATATGGTCATGTGAAGAATCAATAATGTTGTGTAATATTTTAATTTCATAATTGTGATGATTCAAACTTTGAACTTCATTTAATTTTTGATTTGGCCGATTGAATTATACAAATTAGTTGTGAAACATACGATCCGAAAGGGCTATGCTTTCTATGATAAAGTAAGAATCACATTCAATTTCATGGATGTGAATGTAGTCTATGGCATTTAGTGAAAATAAATAGGGAAATGTTCATTGATAGGCATAAAATTGGAGATTTTAGGGTGACAGACTAAAATCCCCAATTTGGTTCAGGCATTTGGAAACTAAAGCGATATGTTAGCCCTCAGGCGAGGGGAACGTGGGAACTCTGGAGAGTGAGCTAGTATCTTCCCAGCCTAATCGTAGATTTAGGGACCAAACACTGGATTAACCAATATTTTTTGTCGCTTGTAAAAAAGGATAAATAATGTAATGCTTCAGTTTGGCACAATACAATTTTCTTCAATTTGATAATTCAATGATTATAATCTCATTGTAAGGGGAATGATGCTTTCTTAAATTTGAACTCTTCGCCATAAAACCTAATTTAGTTTCAGTAAATTTAGCTTTGAAGTTTAGAGATTAGGGTAGTAAATGTAGTTTCTTTAGTGTCATTAAACAAATTTTGATATGTTTTCTTACTTAATTTTCTATAGTTTTAATATTGTGCTTTTGCGTGATTTCCCTAACAAATTTTTACTTTTCTATGGGATTGATACTTAAGACTCCATTAGAGCCTTTTATTACTTGAGCACTACATATACTTGTGTTTGCAACTCAGTGATGATTTGAAATTGAAAGTACACCTTAATTCACTATGAGTGACAAGTTTAAATATTTTAAAAGAGAAACTTATTATACTAAAGCAAATTTTATTGTGATTAAAATGCATATTTTTTTAGTATGGTTGCCTTGTGTGTTTTGGTGTTGAAAAACATTTATAACGCATAAGAAAATCACACATTAAGTTTTTGGCACTATTGCCAGGGGACTGCAGTAAATTACTTAAAATACTTTATTTGAACTACAAAGATTATTTTAAAAATAACAAAAAGATATAAAAAATATATAAAAAAAGAAAATAATAAAGATATATATACGTTCTTGTGTGAGTGCTTATTTTTATAGTTATTACTTATATTTGTGTATGCAAAGATTAGGATCCGAAGGATTAATACCTTATGATTTGAAATTAGAATGAAGTATAAGAAAAGTTCAAAAATAAAAAGAATTTAACAAAATAGCAAACAATTTTAATAACCTATGTATTGAAAATGAATATCAACAGAGACCATTAAGAGATTATGCTAACCCTACAGTAGATGAAATTCACTTGACGATATAAAATGCTAGTGTAGCTGCTAATTCATTTGAGCTTAAACCTGTTATTATCTAATTGATACAAAATCATCAATTTGAGGGAACACCATCCACAGATCCAAATTTACATCTTGCTAGTTTTCTAGAATTGTGTGCTACATTTAAATATGATGGAGTGTTGAATGACACTCTCAGACTTAGAATTTTTATTTTTTTACTAAGGGAAAAAGCTAAGATGTGGTTAAACTCTTTAGCACCTGGATCAATCAGAACTTGGGGAGAATTATCTCAAAAATTTTTGGCTAAATATTTCCCACCATAAAAAACTGCGAAGCTTATAAACGACATTACCTTTTTTTGTCAATTTGAAGAGGAATCAATATATGAAGCTTGGGAACAATTTAAAAGTCTCCTTAGGAAGTGTCCACACCATGCTTTACTAGATTAGTTAATAATTTAAACAATTTATAATGAATTAGGGGGATCTCTTAGATATAGTATTAACGCTGCTGCTGCTGGATCATTAATGTCAAAACCATTGGATGAAGCATATTCATTAATTGAAGAGATGACTACTAAAAATTTTCAATGACCCTCTAAAAAGGTAAATCCAAAAAGAGTAGCCAATGTTCATGAATCTGACACAATTTCTATTTTGGCTTCTGAAATTGCTACAATATCAAAGAAGTTGGATCAATTTGGAATGAATATATCTTACACACCACCAGTGGTTGAGGAAAATTTATTCGGATAAATGATAGATACTCAATCATCGTACGAAACTTTATAAGTAATAAATAATCGACCTAAAAAACTCTATTATAATTACTACAATCCTGGTTGGAAAACACACCTTAAATTAAGTTAGAATAATAATAATTCTAATGGTGTAAATCCACAATCGGGGAACAATTAAGCGAACCCTTTTGTGAATGGTAAACAATCAAGAAAATACTAACTATAGATCTTATTATCCTCTAATTTTAACAAAAAATTACAATTTAAGGAGAAGAAACTGTCTATGGAAGAATTGGTATTACAAATAGGTAGTCATTTAGAAAGTCAGGGAGCGGTATTTAAAAACATTGATAATTATTTGAGACATTTTGCTACTACACTTAGCAGTAGGACTCAAGGAACTCTTCCTAGTAATGTTGAGATTAATCCTAAAGACCAAAAAAATGAGCAAATTAAATCTATACAACTAAGATGTGGAAAAAAAATTTCAAAAAGAGATTGAAGTTGAGAAAGAAGGGGTGAAAATTTAAAAATCTGAGGAAGATATTCATCATGATTCAAAGTATCCTATTAAATTGATGAGAAATACTGTAGAAAAACCACTACCTCCATTTCCTTAAAGATTGAGAGAACAAAAAATTAGATAAACAATTCTCAAAATTTTTGGAAATATTTAAGAAACTAACCAGAAACATTACATTTGCTGAAGCCTTGGAACAAATATCGAGTTATGTAAAGTTTATGAAGGATATACTTAATAGAAAAAGGAAGTTTACAGAGAATGAGATAGTTGCACTTAGTGATGATTGTAGGTCTATAATTTAGAAAAAACTTCCTGAAAAACTTAAAGATCCTGGTAGTTTTACTATTCCTTGTGCTATAGGCGAAAGATTTTTTTGGAAAAGCATTATGTGGTTTGGGAGCCAGTATTAATCTTATGCCTCTATCTATTTTTAGAAGGTTAGGATTAGGAGAGATTTCCCTTAATATAATAACCCTTTATTTAGTTGATCGATCGATCTCCTATCCTAAAGGAGTTGCAGAAGATGTATTGATAAAGGTTGATAAATTTAATTTTCTTGTAGACTTCATTGTGTTAGATATGGAGGAAGTAAGGAAATTGCAATCATTTTAGGGAGACCCTTTCTTACAATTGGAAGAGTTATGATAGATGTTCAAAAAGGTGAGTTAACCATGAGAGTCAATGATCAAGAAGTTACATTTAATATATCAAAATCCATAAAATACTCAACAAAAGGAGAAGATGATGAATGCTTCATGATGGAAATTTGTGATTATTTTTTAGTAACAATCATTTAAAAAAAAGATATGAAGAGAAAACAGAACAAGAAGATTTGAAACATGAAGATGAGGATAAAATGCAAGATAAGTTCTTCGAAATATTGAATGAAGATAATAATTATGTTCAAGAAAGTTTTGAATTGTTAGACACTACAAAAAAATAATAAAAATCTTATTCCTTCAATTGAAACACCTCCTGACCTTGATATGAAAGTACTCCCTGCATAATTAAAATATTTTTTTTAAGGAGATTTATCTACATTACCTATTATAGTATCCTCAGATTTAACTGAATTACAAGAATAAAAATTATTAGAGATTTTAAAAAAGTATAAGAAAGTCTTCGGATGGACATTAGTTGATATCAAAAGAATAGTCCTTCAATTTGTATGCATAGAATTTTATTAGAAGAACATCATGAACCAAAAGCTAATCCTCAATGGAGATTAAACCCTATAGTGAAAGAAGTTGTTAAGAAAGAAATTTTAAAATGGTTAGATGTCATAATTATATACCCTATCTTGGACAGTGCTTGGGTAAATCCAATTCACTGCGTTCCAAAGAAAGGGGGTGTGACTGTTGCAGTTAATGAGAAATAAGAATTAATACTAAAACGACATGTCAATGGTTGGAAAATCTGTATTGACTATAGAAAATTAAATTCCACCACTAGAAAAGATCACATTCCTTTACCTTTTCTGGACCAAATGTTGGATAGACTAGCTGGGCACAAATATTTTTGCTTTTTAGATGGATATACTTGTTATCATCAAATTCCTATTACTTGTGAGGATTAAGAAAATACAACATTTACTAGTCCTTGTGATACTTTTGCTTTTAGATGAATGCCCTTTGGTTTATGTAATGCACCTGCAACATTTCAATGATGTTGTCTATATTTTGCGATTTAATTGAAAAAGGGATAGCTTTTTTAATGGATATCTTTTTAGTGTTTGGAACTTCATTAAAATCATGTTTAAATCATTTAGAAAAAGTTTAAGAATAATGTGAAAAGATAAATTTAGTATTAAATTAAGAGAAATGTTAATTTATGGTTGCATGAGAAATTGTAGTTGGACATAAAATATCTGAAAATGGTATAGAAGTGAATCCGACAAAAATTCAAGTTATAGCTAAACTACCTCTTCGTACTATAATGAGAGGGTTTAAAAGTTTTTAAGGGCATGCTGGTTTCTAGAGACGATATTTTTTCAAAAATTACTAAGCCTCAATGCCAATTATTATAAAAATATGCAAAATTTGATTTCAACCAAAAATACATTAATGCCTTTGAATTATTAAAAGAGAACTTATTCACTGCTCCTATAATAGTTTCACCTGATTGGGAGAAACCATTTAAGCTAATGTGTGATGTTAGTGATTATGCAATTAGGGTTGTACTAAGAAAAATATATGAATTTTTTTTTAAAATTATATATTACACAAGTACAGCTCTGAATGAAGCTCAAATTAATTATACCACTACTTAGGAATAGTTATTGACAATTTTTTTATGCTTTTGATAAGCTTAGATCATATCTCATTGAAGCTAAATGTATTGTGCATATTGATCGCTCTGTTATAAGGTATTTGATGCAAAAGAAGGACGCAAAACTAAGATTAATTAGATGGATCCTTCTGATGTAAGAATTTGATTTTGTAGTAGTAGATAAGAAGAGATCCGATAATCAAATAGAGGATCATTTATCTAGGCCGGAATAGGAAAAATCATTTAATTATGATAGTGAAATTAATGAAAATTTTTCTGATGACCATCTATAGACCATTAATGAATGGAAGGTACCATGGAATGCAGACATAGTGAACTATATCGTTAGTTATCTTTTACTCTATGGATTGACAACACAACAACATAAAAAATTTACTCATGATGCAAAATTCCACTTTTGAGATGACCTATATTTATATAAGCAATATAAAAATTAGGTTATTCAAAGATTTATACCACATGAAGAAACTAAAGAAATTATTCAAAAATGTCTTGATTCTAAATTTGGGGGACATTTTTGAATTGATAGAACAACATATAAAATCTTACAATCTAAATTTTATTGGCCTACTCTATTTATGGATTTTAATACATATATAAAAGCATGTGATTGAAATCAGTGAGTAGGAAATATTTCAAATAGGAATGGAAAGCCTCTATGTTTTACATTAGAAGTTGAAAATTTTGACGTTTGGGGATTGGATTTTTTTGGACCATTTGTACACTCTTTTGGAAATTTATATATATTAATTGCAGTAGACTTTGTTTATAAATGAATCAAAGTAGTTTTTTTACCTTGATGTGCTGCTCGGAGTGTTTCAAACTTTTTAATAAAAATATATATTTATAAAATATGGAATGCCTAGAGTAATCATTATAAATGGAGGATCTCTTTTCAGGAATAAAAGAATTGCAAAATTGATTGAAAATATATAATATAAAGCATTGGATCTCCATTGTTTATCATTCCCAGACTAGTGGTCTAGCAAAATTATCTAACCGTAAAAATAAAAGAATCGTAGAAAAGACTCTAATCCTAACAAAATGGATTGGTCTACTAGATTAAATATTGCATTATGGGCTTACAGAACAACCTATAAAAGTTCTATAGGAATGTCTCCATATAAACTTATTTTTGGAAAGACTTGTCACTTACTAGTAGAGTTGGATCATAAAGCTTATTGAGCTATTAAAGAATTTAATTTTAATTTAAAAGATGCTGGTGAGAAAAGATTATTGCAACTAAATGAGCTCAAAGAAATTTGAAATGAATCTTATGAAAATGCTAAGATTTATAAGGAAAAAATGAAAAATTGGCTTAATAAAAAGATAATAAGAAAGGAGTTTGCACCTGGATAGGAAGTGTTGTTGTATAACACAAGATTGAAATTATTTTTCAGAAAACTTAAGTCCAGGTGGTTAGGGCCGTTTACTGTTAAAAAAGTCTACCCATATGGAGTTGTGGATATTTAAGATCTAAGAATCAGAAAATATTTAAAGTTAATGGACATAGGTTAAAACCTTTTTTTGATGGACACAGTCTAATTTCTATAGAGGTTTTAATGTTGGGTCACCCATACTAAAAACTGAGAATGTCAGGCTGACAACGTTAAACAAAGTTCTTTGTGGGAGGCAACCCATTGTTATTTGTGTAATTATTTTTCAATTTATTTTTATGTTATATAAGCTCCTATGATTAAATTCTATGTTCTTTAGATACTCAAATGTTAAGAAAATGCATTAAAATGTTTTAATTATTCAATTTTATGAAAGGTATGAGAGTTATTTTGAACCTTAGGTGAAATGGTGTAAAAAAGTGCACCTGCCCTTAGGTGCCTAGGCACCTATTTCATGTAGCATTGGTGCCTAGGTGCCAGAATCTATCGCTTAAGTGCCACTTTTCAGAAAGCCCAACACCTCAGCGCTAGAATATGGCGTCTAGGCGTTGCAGTTGGAAAAAGTGTCCGGAACCTTCCGTTGACAGTTTTTGGCAAAATTTTCTCTATTTAACTTCTTAAATCAGTCGTTTGGAGTTAAATTAAATTGGTAGAGAGGGAGAAGATTCAATAATCTTGTTCCTATGGCCTCCAACTCCAAGGAAACTTCCAAATATAAGATTTTCAATCGAAGAAAGCTTATTAGTTTTGATGCGCAGAGGTTGCTTGACAAGGTCCTTATGAAGAAGATGTTGATCAAGGAAAGAGGTTTCATGAATCAAGGATTCAATAGTCCTAGTACTATTGTGGAAGAAATCATTTTGCAAAGGCGATGGGAAGTACTATGCTGCACAACTGCGGTTGTAATAATTCCTATTGTGAAGGAATTTTATGCAATACTTCATGAGATAAATCAAGGAATTGTATATGTTCTAGACAGGTGGATACCTTTTGCTCCTTCAAGAATTAATGAGTTTTTCTTGGTCAAAAACATTCTGATTTGTCATTATGCCAACTTTGCCCCTACAAAAGACAATATGAATGAAGTTTTTAGATTCTTGACGGATGAAGATGGAACATGAGAGATAGGAGATAACAATAATGTAAATTCTCTTTCTTCATTGTTAAATTTTGCATCCAAACCTTGGCATACCTTTATTTTGACAAAATTACTTCCTACTACTAAAATTAGTAAAGTGAAAAAAGAATGTGCTTTATTGAACTACTATATTCAAACTAGAAGACCAATTAAAGTGGGTGCTATAATAGTAAAATCTACTCTTAGTTTAATTTTGAAGAGATCTAATCTTAGTCTTGGACATCCATACACAATAATTTTGCTTCGTAGCCAATCACAAGTTCCATATGAAAATTGGGAAAAAATGCTTCTTAATTGAAGCCAATGGACCCAGTATTAAACTTTAATTAATTAGAAAATGGAGAAGTGGATGACAGAAATGTTCTTATGGATCAATCATCCCAA
>JXCR01035169.1:0-10838 GCA_002079205.1 Phalaenopsis hybrid cultivar
CAGTCTTCGATCCGGTCACCATTTGATGCGTGGGCTGTTTTGCAATGGTAGAAGGTGGTTGTATTTAATGTGGAGACAAGGGAGGTGCTGCAGTTGGGCGATGGGTTGTGGGTTGGTGCAGTTTGTTCGTTGGGTAACGGATTGGGAGGATTGGGAGAAAGCTAAGAGGTTGGTATAAGGAAGCATGGATTGGTACGTGGGTTTTTGTACTGTTGTTGAGGTGCCTTGGCACAGAGTTAAAGAAATGGGAAAGAACTTTTATAAAAAATCATACGACGAGAGATGATTATTTTGTTGGTGATGGGATTGAGGCATTTGTATCCCTTGTGCTGTAATGAATAGCCACAGGGATATGCATGAAGTGGGCGAGGTGCTAGCTTATGGGAGGTTTGTGGTTTCCGTCAAGGATAACATTAGCATCCTAACACGCGGAGGTGTGTGTGGAGGTTGTTTTTGATCGATGAAGATGTTCATAGGGGGAAATATGATGTGTAGTTCTAGTGGGCATCCGATTTATGAGGTAAGCTGAGGTGAGGGGACTATTGGTCCAAAAGGTGAAGGGGACGTGAGCTTGATGCAAGTGAGCATGGTGGCCCAAGTAGGTGACGATGTTTTCTTCGACCACACCATTTTGTTTAGGTGTATATGGGCATGAATATTGATGGCGAATGACATTATCAGCGAGAAATTGATTAAGATTGTGATTGTTGAATTCACGGCCTCCGTTAAAGCGAAGAATTTTTATCTTGATGTAGAATTGATGTTGAAGTAGAAGAACAAAGTGTTAGGTAGTTTGTGTAGTTTGAGGTTTATCATGCATGAAGAAAACCCAACAGCATTTAGAAAAATGATCAACAAACGCAATATGCAATTTGTAACCTTGATAGAATAAGATTGGTGAGGGACCCCATACATCGCTATGAGTAAGTTCTAGTAACTTGTATTTGTGACCTATGGTAGTTACAAAGTGCTGTTTGTGACTCTTAGACATACTACAAATACTGCAAAAAGTTGGAGTGGATGGTATATATAAGGATTGGCTTTTGGAAATTGTAGAGATGATATCATAGTGTGAATGACCCAATCGGCGATGCCATAGCTTGGAGTGTTGCATGGGAGTATGGTGTGGAGTAGAGACCATTAAAACTGGATCCCTTGAGGATCAGCTGTCGAGTATGTGGATCAAAGATGTAGACCCNCTTGCCCATTGCCAACAAGAACCTTTTCCGAACCTTCATAAGGAGTAGGTTGTTGTAGTTGATTAAGATTGGAGGTGAAGTGTATTGTCGCTCCCGAATCCAAAATCGAGCCTTTGGAGGTGGCCGTTAGTGCTTGAGGTGGTGGAATTGTGGGTGTGTAATCAAAGTTGTTTCTATGCCAGCATATTGAGGCGGAATGTCTGGCTTTGTTGCATTTTTGACAAATTGTTTCTATGACCAGATCGAAGACTGGCTACCTTAAGCCCTCCCACCCACCCACCCCTCCTTATTGTTGAGATGCCCTCTTCCTCCAGTAGCCATGAGAGCCAATTAATCTTCAGTTGAGGGAACAGTTTTTTGTAGTGCATTGTGGATGTTGATTTCCTCACTACAAAAGAGTGTGTAAAGCTCCTCAAGTGTGATGGGCTGCAACATAGTTCGAATGGAGGTTTTGAATGCATCATAAGAAGGAGAGAGACTATTAAGTATGTATAGAATTACTTCTTCCTGGTCGAGTTTTGATCCTGCTGATGTGATTTGATCCACCAGATGTCGAACGTCAGTGAAGGAGCAGAGCCTCCAAAGGGCGAGGGAGAGTTGGTAAGGGCAGCACAGGAAATATTACCCTAAACGCGAGAAGCATACGTGGGACGGAGTTGAAGGCCGGATTTTGGAGGTATCAAGGAAATCACGATATTAAAACGGAGCGGTAAGAAAACGTCCATCCTAACGCACTAATCAAACTGGACGGTAACGTTTTCAAAATGCCGCCGCACCCTATAAGCTGCCCCAAACGGGCACCAAGTATTGAGTCATAGTGTTCCCTTTCATTGAAATATAATATAATTCATTTCTCAACTGAATCACACGAGATCTATTTATGGGTTGTAGTCAGTGTTCTATAGAAGGTTTAGCATGTGGGGAAGCACTGATGGGTATATTGTTGTTTGGGGCGAAAGGAGGAGGGGATTGGGATTCAGAGATTGTTGATTCATCCATTCTGAGGAGAGGGGGATGAACATTACTTCGTGTGGTTTTACACAGGATGTTTATACTTATACAGGAATGTTCTACAGTATCATATTTGTCACCTGTACAGTAGGTGGTTACGGGTAATACCTGTGAACCAGGGGACCACAGTCATGATGAGTTTCATTGGGGGTGAAGAAGTGCTGCTAATAAATAGCTTGCTTTAAAGAAAAATAGAATTACATGCATGCCAGACAAATGTCATGTATTTACATATCTAATACCTAAACTATCACTTTTACATACATGTCACTCAAAACATCGTGTATTACATATTTAATACTGTAAAGTTTATATCTGCTGTAATACATGCTAAAAGTTCCTAATAGAGCATTTCTACCACTAGGTTACTTTCCATTCGTTCTCGCTATCGGGGAGAAAAATAAGATTGTTCCTCGAGAGATCAATTGACTAAGATTCTCAAGTTCGTCAAGCTCGGGCCGGAACAAGTCGACTAGCTTGAGCCGGCCGGAAACATTACAATTGGCTATGTCTAGACGGACCGAGGAAGTTGCATTCTGAACTCGGGCGGAATCCCTCCTTTGTAGATATTGAAATACCCAAATATGCATCTATTGTAGCTTAGTCAACTTACTAAGGGTCTGTTTGGGGCAGCTGCAATGTATTGAATAATCTGTTGATAAGCTGATTAAAAATGATCTACTGATAAGCTAAGTTCGGTGGTTATTACAAATTTTTATTTTCTTGGAAAAGCCAAACCACAGTCAGAAAGCTGCCACCACACTTATCTAGGTGCGGTGTGAAAATGTTATTTTCAGCATTTTGAATACGCTTAAGCTACCAAAACGTAGTTTACCCAAACAAGTCATGTGCATTTTCAAAACGTCACTGCATTAAATAAGTTGTTCCTAAGAGGGTGTTTGGTTGCACATAGGATTTAGGTAAAGTAGAACTTAATACATTCAATAAATCAGGATTTATAAAATATGGTGCTGTAAAATTCAAGAATACGTTTGGTATAATTTAATTTAAGTCTGTTTAGATTCATCTCTTATGTTTGGTATTTTTATCAAGATTTGAATTTTCTTGTACCTGAAATATGTTAAATCCACCTAAATATTGGATTTAGTAAAATTCATATTTATGTCAAAATTAATGGAGGGAGAGAATTTTGGATTTAGCAAAGTGTTGAATTTATTTCATTTTTTTTTTTCTTTTTTTTTACTTTTGGTTGGATTTATAGGATTATCGCCTAGGGGTGTAAACGAGTTGAGCCCAGCTCGAGCCAGCTTTGGCTTGAGCTTGATTAATTATATCGAGTTCGTGCTCGAGCTTAAGGCTACGAGTTTGAGCCGGCTTGTTTAATATCATAGAGAGAAAATAATATTATATTAAGTTAGTGTTATGATAAAATGATAATATATAACATATTTAATACTTTTAAAGATAAAATTTTTAAAATTAATATATTTTGTGTTTATTTTATATTAATATATTTTTTAAACAAATCGGTTGACAAGTCGGCTTAACTCACACCACCTAAAATCACTGCCTAAGGCTCACTGGAATTTGGCTGCAGAGATTGTTCCCATGTAGACCCAAATTCTCCTTTTACCTTGGCGCAAGCAAAGGAAATTGAGGGCCTGTTTGGGGCAACTTATAAGTGCGATGGCGTTTTCGAAAACTACGCAGTACCGTTTATGTCGTGTGTTTTGCCCGTTATCCGAAAACACGGTTTCATTTTTACATTAAACGCAGACCACGTTTCAGGATAAGCTGCTTATCCTGAAACACACGAGCTGCCTCAAACGCACCATGAGTTGTAAGAATCTCTTCCACAAGGCAAGAAAATTTTCTCCCTGACAAATGGGAGTGGTAGAATTTATGTGCTATGTAAAGATAATGTTTTTGGTGTTAAATATGTAAATATAGGACGTTTCGAGTGGCATGTATGTAAATCTCCCAAAATTTAATTAGCTTAACCTAATTTTAATATTTTTTAAATTATTTTTTCATTCAATTTTAAATTGGATTGAGTTGCAGTCAATTATTTTGATATGTCCCAACTTTAAAGCAGTCCATGCCTGTTGCCCCTAAAATTAGAATAATATTATAAATAGAAAAATTTAGTTGTTAGATGTGCAAATACATAAGAATTGTGTGGTATGTATGCAAATCCCACCTAAATCACATTAGACTATTTGGGTTGTTTTCTAAACTTTTTCATATTACATATAATGTCATCATTTTAACTTTTAAAAAGTGAAATGGTATGTATGTTAAAATTGAATTTTAGGTGCTAGATGTGTAAATACATAAGAATTGAGTGGTGGTATGTAAATATACCACTACTTTATTAAAAAGCAAGACATTCTAAGTAGGGGGTGTAAACGACCGAAAACACAGCTTGTGTTCTTGTTGGGTTCGTTTGAAATTTAGTTTGTTTGAAATAGCTCGTGTTCGAAATTGTTCGTGAAGTCACTGTTCGTGTTTGTTTCTTAACGAACGAGCCGAACACGAGCTGTTCACAAACGACGAGCCAGTTCGACATCCCTAATATTAATATATATTAATTATATCTTATATTATATAAATATATAATATTTATATTAGTATATTACTAATATAGTATATTAATATATTATTATTATTATTAATTTATTATATATTATAATTTATAAAATTAAATTTTTTAAAATATCATAAATTATATTTATATATATATATTTATTTTAAATTATTTTATATTTCGAACAATGACGATTCGAACACGAACAAACGCATCACTATTCGTGTTTGGTCCGTTTAACTGACCGAACGAAAAAAAATTGTTCATGTTCGTCTCGTTTGCTTATCAAACAAATCGAACGCGAACCCATTGATGAACTAAACACGAACCGTTCGCGAACAACGAGCTTTTTTTGACCGCTCTAATTCTAAGACATTACAAACAAATTCCAAAATATGGATGCATCATTGATACTAGTTCCAACTAACTACACACTGGTTGGTCGGAACTAAAGGCTCATACAGAAGAAGACATTAAATGGCTTCTGCTTCAAGCATCAATCAGAGGTAGCAGAAACTGATGTTTTGAACATCAAAAGCTAATTTAATGAGTATTGTCGCACTACGCTCCATTTTTTTATTAGCTATGCATTTGGTCATTGAATAGGAATATATAACTTGAAGCCTAAGAAAACAATGTAATCAATTTATGGAAGTTTATGAGGTTTGGTTGACAAGTAAACATTTTTGGTAGACCTAATGCTATGGATGATGATTACTTTAACTACTTTATTCAATGATGTTGGTTTTGCATTTGCAAGATTTAAGGTGGGGATATTTACATGCATACCCCTCAATTCTTGTGTAATTTACATTATTGGGACATTCGGACGCCCATGTCTTGTTTGGGGCAGCTTATTTGGTGCGGTAGCAGTTTTATAGTTGTGTATGATAATTCCACACACACAAAAAAAAAGTAATTGTTGTCACAGCTTTTTGGACAATATAGTTTTTCAGTAGCTTATTAATAAGTTGTAGCTGCCCCAACCAGACTCTTAATGATGTTGGAATTGAGTGATTTTATATATGTTAGATTATTCTTGTCAAGATGCTCGATTGTAAGTTTATCAAATTTGTAATCTATTTGTTCTTCCAATTGGGCACCCACCGAAAGCTTCCAAAATCAGCTAATAGCTTGATCTTGGCTTAATTTTACTTTGATTGGACCAAATTTAGTGTCATTATGTTTATCTCATTAAGTCGGTCTGTTTAAATATAAGTTTGCTGAAATCAGAGTTATTGATTATATTTAGTTGAAGTTTGAACATTCTTTATTTGAAAAATTATCTCGAGATTAGTGCCGCGTCCAGTGATTCATGTCTTATGATAGAAATTTATTGGTGGTGTACCAATTTGTATTTCACGTATTAAAAGCTAAAATTGTGGTATTTTTGATGCAATATGAAAGTATAAGTGTGAAAATGGAAGTTTTATGTTTTAGATATGCAATTGCATGGGAAATTGGTGGTATGTATGTAAATACCCATTTAAAGTGTGGTGCTTCTTAAATTTGTTCCATCATTGGTACTTAGCAATAATTCAAAGGGGTCGTGCAATTTTGAATAAATAGTATATAAGAGTTTAGTGAAAACTATAAAAAAATTGGGGGAAAAGATTAAAGTTTCAAAAATAAATACAAAGTAATCATTAAGGAATTTAAAATTCAGTGGTTCGTTCATTTTCAATGTATTTGAAATTCGCTTAATTGAGAAATGTATTGAGAGTATAAGCTTCTTTCGCTGCCACGAGTCGCCACCGCTTGCCACCTCTAATTGTCAGCTTGTCACCTCCCAAAAGAGCTCTTGGGTGGGGGGTGGGGGGGGGTGAGCAGCCCAGGACTTAAATACTGCTTTTCGGCTCTACATCTAGTAGATGTGAGACTTTTTACCTGTGACACTCTCCTCTATCCAATCACGTGACGCCTCGTCAAGGATCGACTCCTCTGAGGGTCCCACTGGACCATAAAGAGTCTACACAACTAGCAGACAGTAATCTGCTCTGATACCACTTGTCACCTCCCAAAAGAGCTCTTCGGGGTAGTGGACAGCCCAGAACTTAAATACTGCTTTTCAGCCCTACACCTAGCAGATGTAGGACTTTTTGTCCGTGACATGCTGCTCACCATCATCTCTATTATCTGTCACGAACATTTTCTCTGCAACCGCCGCATTCCACCATCATTGGTGATTGCCATATTTCAAATTTCGCATTTATTTTATATGCAATGAGATATATATATATATATATAAACTCCTAATTTTAAATTCATTATGATTTAAATAATAATAATAATCCAATTATTTAAAATATATTGTGCAACTTTATCCTCTAATTGTAATGCAATAATCATAGGGGCATTTACATGAGGATCGTCTAATTCTTATATGTTTACATATTTAAAATCTAAACATTACTTTTTTACATTTGTACCCCTGAAATATTTCACATCACATTAAAGTTACTCCTATTTTAACTCTAAAAAAAATAGAATAAATATTTTCATGTAATAAGGTGCTGTATATACAAAAACTAATGTTTTGGCGGTATATATGTAAATACAATTTGTTGAGCGGTATGTATGTAAATCTTGCTCGTTAAAGTCAAACTTTAGAAACCCAATGGTTATACATAAACAACTTGTTTTGCATGTATTCTTATTATTGTTATTACTCTCATTTGTTTATGTCAAGACTCCCAACATACAATGTATGATCTATGGTAAGTTTAGACTTGATATTTTATAGTAGTGATACGCACAAATTTTCATCAAGCGAGATGAATCTTGAGAGATGATACGAATCTCGAAGAAACTTTTGAGCAATAAATATTCAAATTTTGATTAAATATAATTCAAAACTTCAATTTCAATAAACTTACTGACAAACTGGCTGGCTCGACGAGACAGATAGAATGAAATCAAAATTTGTTCAATCCGAGTCAAATCAAACCAATAAATTACTCTGGAAAGTTTTCAAATGCAGAATTGGAAGGTCTAACAAATTTTGAATATGACATGCTTACAGTCAAATCGAGCATTTCGACAAGACGAACTCAACAAGCCTAAAATCAATATATTTTGAAATCAGTAAAAGAGTTAAATGTCCACGAAACACCATCTGATCAAGGGAATTTCCTCACGATGTCCGATCAAAGTGGTATGGATTCCTTTCTTGCTTGTAATATTGACTATATAAATAGAACTCTAGCCCCCTCTTGAGAAGGGGACTAGACCCTTAGCTAGATGAAGGCCAAAGCCTTGAGAGCACAGATCAAAAGTCTAGTATTCTGCACTAACAAATCAGCGAACACTTCCGGCTCTTGTAGCCACCGATCACCGTCAACCACCGCTTGCTGACTGCTATCCAATACCATCGACTGTCACTTGCTCCTTGCAAAGAAATGTCGTACGAAGCAACAACCAATACTTCAGATTCATAATGCAATCTACGAAGCAGTGCGTCATTTGGAGTGTTGTATCGACCCCAAAAGATGGTGTATCGAAGCTCCAAAAATAACTCCCCACCGGAGCAACGAGTTCTTCTCCGCACGAACGTTGTAACTTAAGAAACTGTATAACATCTTCTTGTCTATGAGACAAAGAGTTGTACCTCTAACCACCAACTCATAGTGAAACATTTTAACTAAGACGTCATGATTTTTTCCCTTTTCCAAGTTTTCCGCATAAAAAATTATAAGTGTCTCTAATGGTTATTTTTTTAATCTGAGCATGTGTTGGATTCACGTACGATGCTAAGATACTTATTCATTACTTTACCTTCGCGAAATTTCTAGCACACGGAAAGTAGCAAATTCAACTTTCACTAATTAGATTTGAATAAAGTATTCTTTTCACAATAAAAATGATGGATAACATACACATTTTTATGGAATGTCTGCATACATACCATTCAATTCTTATGTATTTACATGTTTAACACTGAAACTTTTGAGTGTTATATATACACATGCAAATACGTAAGTATCAAGATATATTTATTTTGGCTAAGAAAAACATAAATATCAAAGGTGGGAATCAATATGAGCTTGAACTTTAATGGTAGGAATCGACATGCTTATGATGAATTATAAGCACTAAATAATGTTAACGTTTTGTTAAGTACTAAATGCACTGATTCAAAAAAGTTTCTAATGACTGTGTTGGCATCCATTATTTATGCAACCTAAGCAAAACATCCTTGTCGAGTGACACGGCGCAAGTCCATTGTGGTCAAACCAACAATGCCACTGGTGTCCTCCACGATGACGTTCGCTCCTGTGGCACGGGGCTATATCTGGCTGATACATATTTCCGTGGCATAGACTGTTGACGAGGTAGCTCCATATGTGTTTGTGCCCTAAGTTTAAGGTCCAAACAAAAGAATTTCATGACTGGAACTGTCGTGCTCTACGAGACGTGTACGGTTCATCTTCTAGAGCACTTTTGAGACATGTTTTCGACCCCCTATGGAGGTCCGAGGGTCATGACTTGCTCATATTTGATCCTCCGAAGGTCCCATAATGCTTGAAACCCTTTTGACAGACTTTTTTGGAAGCCAAAATTTTCTTGGGATTGGTGTGACCACGCCTAACCAGTGGGCTTGAACACGCCTAACCAGTGGCGTGACCACGCCTATATTAGGAGTGACCATATCAATTCCTCCCCAAAGTGCTTCAAAGTGCCTGACGTAATTACGTCGGGTCTTGGGCATAGCCACCCCTATATGAGACGATTTGAACAGTGGCATAACTGCGTTCGAGCCCGACGTGGCCACGTTGCTGGAACCTGTTTCCCGCCGGCGAGGCGGCCATGACCAGTGGTTCTCCACCCTAAAATGGCATAAAAGGCACTCGAAGACCATGATAAATGGGGAAGGTTGCCTCGATCCTTTCGGTAAGCCTTTTGATGAGGATTAACCAGAGAAAAAAGAGCTCATTTGCTTGGATTGGCCGTCATTGGAGGGGAAAGGAGGGGAAGAGCGAGGGAGCTTGAGAGGAGCATTCAAGGGGCTTTCTTGAAGGATTTCTTCATCTCTTTCAAAGAGAAAATTAAGGAAGCCATTTTCCGCTCATTTTTTCTCATCTTTTCCTTCACTTCTCTGGTCATCTTTAGCTTATATCAATCCTCCTCAAGCTTAGGTCTTCCTCAAGTTCAAGCTCTAGTCCCCCCTTTCATGAATGAGAGAGAGATCTATTTACAGAAACTGGGAGAGACTTCACTGAAAATAAGAAAAAAATTTAGACCACTTCATTGAAAGACACATAGAGATTTCCTCAATCGGTCAATTTTTGTGGACATTTGAGTGCTTTGATGTTGTTAAAATTGAGTGATCTTGTTGGATTTGTCCCACAAGACGCTCGATTTGACTATAAATCTGTCAGATGTTAAATTCGTATGATCTTCTAATTAGCCACTCAAAGCTTCCAAAACTAGTTCAACAACTTGAACCAGGCTTGATTTAACTCGGATTAGACTAACTTTAGTATCATAGTGTTCGTTTCGTCGAGCAGTCAATATCATTATAAGTTCGTTGAAATCAGTGTTTTTGATAATTTTTAACGGGAGTTTGAATATATCTCATTCAAAAAGTATTTCGAGATTTGTATCGGTCATCTTGAGATTTGTGTCAAATAATAAATTTTATTAATGACGTAGCATTTGTGTGTGTGTGTGTTATAATTGATGGGAGAAGAAAACCCACTACATTCGTGCCCGGGATGTTGACGTGAACAACCTTTCCAGACTGTAGTGAAGGTTGTTCCCCATATAAAATAATGCTCCAGAGATGATCTTCAAGATGCAAAGAAGATTCTTTCGACAGTTGGATGACGTACATCATTAAGAAATGAAGCAGTGACTCGGTGCCTCAGAGCTAAAAACAATGTCGAGCGTGACTTCGTTTCCACAAGACGACGTCAAACTAAATATCTGTTGAATTCTCGTGCAATACTAAGATGATAATCTACTATTTTATTACGGTGAATCTTCTAGCACACATCAATAATAATAATAATAATAATACTATTTCTAATGACCATGGAATCCACATATATGGCAATATTAAGAAACCTGCCGCTTTAATT
>JXCR01035171.1:13037-24485 GCA_002079205.1 Phalaenopsis hybrid cultivar
TCTTTAATTTCTTTTGCATCTTCTCTTATTGGTCTAATCGATGCCTCTCTGTTAAGTTCTTGTTGCGACTCATATGGTTCCATCAATTCTATCTGCCACAATTACTGATTTGGCATCTTATATCGGTACCGTTGATGCCATCTATTGCAAGTTTCCGTCAATGCCATCTCCCCCAAGGCCATGAATTTTGTCAGTGTTATCTCCAGCAAGATCCCATAGAAGCCAGCAAACTCCATTTGTTAGAGTTTTGAGATTTTGGCTCAAGCTTATGAGTTAATCTAGAGTTTATTGTTATTCTGGTGAGCTGAGATTGAGCTCAAGCTTGAGTTCGAGCCAACCATTGGGTAGGCATACCATGTTCAAGTTAGTTGTAACTAAAGCTTAACTTGGCTCGTTTACACCCTTAGTACGATATATGAAGATCACTTTAAAATGCTTTATAACAACTTATACTTTTCTTCATTGACTGTATTTTTTTCATTGCCAGCGATCAACAGTTTTAAAGTTCTTGGGGGCCAACTTTGTAGCTTTTTAAGAGAAATGATCCTAAGTTTTTAAATATATTGGGCCATGCTAGACATGTGAAGCATGATAAATGTCTGTTTCTTCACAGTCTACTACTTTGCATTTGAGAGAAAAATCTTTGGGATTTAGAGGGTTCTCTAATTTGGTTTCCTAGCAAGAACTGAGAAACTGAATCATTTCTGCTCTTCCAGTGTTTTGGGTGACAACCGGTGTTAAGAGAAGATTGTCTTCACTATTCTAATGCTTTATCTTCATAAAATACAATTTTTTTGCTAAACACTCCTAAATGGTTACCATGCCGTTGAATCATCATACTATCTTATAGTGAAGCTCCCAACCTCACTCACTAGTCCCGCTGTTTGAGATAAATTCAACTAACCAACATATGTTTTTCGAATAGCATTTGAGCCTCGACATTTAAAATACCCCAAATTAGCTCTTAGACTTTGGTAGATTTCAATAGTTCATCGAAGTCTAGGTGAACGAAGAGAATTTTACTACATATTTTTGTATAGACTGTTTGCTCAAAGGTAACTTTAGAATTGATCCAAATTAATTTTTATAAAATAATGTTGATGATTTAAAATTGGAGCCATCTGAGATGTCGTGGATGGATTTGGGCATTTTCTTTAATTGTCTAAATTTTTGTTGGGAATGAGCAGCTCGAAATAAAGATGAATGTGTTGATTATGAAATGAGGCAGCATATGAAAATAAAGGTGAACGAGCTGCTCGAAGCTTGGTTCATTCAAGAAGTCTGATAATTTGATTAATTATCGAATGCTGTAATGATCAAGAAGTAAAACAATAATTGATAGTATGCATTGATATTTTGAATTTGAACTAGGCCCCCCAAACGTACTACCTATTAGATATCTTAATAAGCTCTGTTGCATGTTATCCCACAATCAACTTTTGCAACCAAGATGCACTTGGCTTATAATAGAAGTCTAGCTTTATGGCTAGTAATGAAAATTATTNCGATTACTAAATCTTGAAATGGTTAAATCTGGGCAATGGATTTACTAAATCCTGTAAATCCAATAGAAATGTTTGGCAATTTCTACACGGATTTAACAATTTGTTATGGCTGTTGGAGACAGTTGGAAGCCCGCGAAGTTTAATCGCAAGCCCCGCGAGTTAAATCCACCGGTTTGTGGGATTTAGGATTTACTGGATTTATAGCCGAAATCCATGGAATTTGGATTCAAGGTATCCGGGGATTTATTTTTTCCAAAATGACCGTCTGGCAGGATTCCACTTAAATCCCACATGAATCCTGGGTTAAATCCGTTGCGGAACAGCCCCTTAGTGATTTCTTTTAGGATGGGGAGGAATATAAAGACCATGATAGAAGTTTTCAAATTATAGAAAAATGAATTCTACTGCTGTCAAACATGATTGCATTGATGAATTATTCCTACTTTTTTTAATTGAATGGCGGCTTATTAGTTACTGAATAGNTCACATGAATCCTGGGTTAAATCCGTTGCCAAACGGCCCCTTAGTGATTTCTTTTAGGATGGGGAGGAATATAAAGACCATGATAGAAGTTATCAAATTATAGAAAATTGAATTCTACTGGTATCAAACATGATTGCATTGATGAATTATTCCTACTTTTTTTAATTGAATGGCGGCTTATTAGTTACTGAATAGTTGCATCTTTGTGGCTTTTATTTGATAATATGTCTTTCATTTTCTCTTTTGCATTTTCCTAGAAAATTTTTATTTTGTGCAGATTCCAAGCAAGGGAAAGCAAGCCCAGAAGGACAAGGTTCAGTGCTACGAGCCTGCAACTATGAAATATTTGGGTTTCTATCCGGCCGTCACATCTGAAGAGGTCAGTGATGGTACATTTGGTTATTAATTTTGCTAAACGCTTTAGTTTGTGATCAATCATAATTGTTAATCTTTAGCCTGTTTTTTTTTCCATTGGCATTTAAATGCTATTTTATCAAAATTAAAAAAAAATCATGCCTAATTATTTTCTTGCTTCATCGTACCCTTTGTGTGATTTGAATACAAAGAATTTTTAGAAAATTTACATTGGACATTTTTTAACTAAAATAATCTAATTTTGGGTGATAAATGTTGGGAAAAGGGTGTGAAAAAGAGGGATTTACTAAGAAAGATGGCATAAATAAAGTAATATGCTGAAACATTAGAAAATTAGGGTCACAAGTAGGGGTGTAAACGAACCGAACACCAACGAATAGAGCTTCTGTTCGTGTTCGATTCGTTTGAAATTTAGTTTGTTTGAAATAAGCTCGCCTTCGAAATTGTTCGTGATGTTACTGTTCGTGTTCGTTTCTTAACGAACGAGCCGAACACGAGCTGTTCGCGAACGACGAGTCAGTTTGACATCNAATTAACACTCAGGAAGTAACGAACACTACACTATTCATCATTTTCTCAATTAATAAAATTTCAAAGCTTCTCTCTCTATTGTTCTCTTGCTCCTCTCTATTATCTTCTCTTCCAAAATATACAAATCTGGGTGGTAAGAGTTCACAGAGAATTCAAGATTCAACAAAACTTTGCCTATAATTTAATTTGGTTCAATTAGTGCAATAAATCCGTCAACCAATACAGCGGAATCGACTGAATGCACGCATCTACCAAAAATCAGCCTTATGTCATGTTTTCTGATTGCAAATATTTTAAAAGGTAGAGGTGTATCACAAAACATATTATCTATCATGAGGAAATGTGAATACATCACGAAATTAATATTTTTAATATATCATAGATGGAAAATATGATTTAAGAAACAAACATATCAAAAAAATTGAAAGAAATTCAATGACGTACTTGTGTAATGATGTACATGTGAGGAAAAGGTGAATAGTTGTGTGCATATTTTGTCAATTTGCAACAACAAAAATAACAAGCCTTTATCTCGTTAAGTGGGGTCAACTACATGAATCCTTTTTCTCTATTTTGATCTATTGAGTGTCATATTTTCATTTAATTTTAATAAATTAAGATCATTTTTTATATAATATGCCAAAGTAATTTTAAGTCTACCTCTACATTTATTAACAAGTAACATCTAAAACATCCACTCTCCTAACATGATCTTCAGATGGTCGACAATTAATGCGATCGAACCATCTGAGACTGCTCTCTCTAATCATGTCTTCCACTGAAGCTACACCAACAGTTTCACAGATGCATTTGTTTCACATTTTCTCTCTAAGTGTTAAGTCACTCATCCACCTAAGAATTCTCATCTCAAAAACACTTAGTTTTATGTTTTTCTTTTATAGGCCACTATAGCTGTAAAAGAATAGCATGGGCTGCAGCTATTACAATATTGTTGTTGGAGTATACCGATTCAGCGATGTTCGTATACCCCTTATGACGTCTAGTTTTATTGGGGATAAATGGGTAGATAAAATGCTTTCTAGACATCCAATAAGATTCAGCAACATATTTCGAATCAGTGTATTTATTTTTATGGATCTCCTGAACGAGTTATCTCTGAATCTCGACCTCCAAGGTTCTTCTAGAACGACGAGAAGAGAGGTATTGGTTATAGCAATATACATTCTGTCACAAAATAAATCTATTTGAGGTGCTATGGAAAGGTTTCGGCATTCATCGGAAACAATAAGTCATTACTTCTCCAAAGGCATACAGGCACCCGTTAGCTTGGCAGCTCAAATCGTTAAATTAGATGATCCATCATTTGCTAGTACTCCAGGGGAAATTGTCAACAATCTTCGTTACATGCCTTATTTCAAGGTAACTATTGATTTCTTTACGTTACTTCCAAAATTCTATTTTTTTCTAACGTTGTAAAACAGAACTGTATATGTGCAATTGACGGTACTCACGTCGATGTCCGCTACCCAGCCAGGACAATGTGGCGTACATTGGTCGTAGTGGTTCAACTACTCGAAATGTCATGACGATATGTGACTTCAACATGTATTTCACTTTTGTCATTGCAGACTGAGAAGGGAGTGTGTATGACATTCAGATTTTCTCCTATACAACTAGGAATATATCACAGTGTTTTCCTCACCTGCCTTCAGGTATGATTTAATTTGTAAACATACTAGTTATATGTATTATTTGTCATTAACAGTGTATTCCATAACAGGTAAATATTATTTGGTCAATGCTGGACATTGATCCCAAGTGAAATATAGTTGTGTAAAAATTAAATAATTGACTTCACTATGCAACGGTGTCAAAAGTTTGATGCAATATTTTATGAATCAGAAATTTAAGCAATTAATGTTGGGATTCTACGCAAGTATACGTATGGTTATCAAGTAATAAATGACTTTCTATTTAAACCCCAAATATCGATCCCACGGGGAAGGTTTAAATTTGAAANACAGCTTATTCAGAATAACTTACTGTGAGTTGTTGTCAGATAAATGACTATTCTGCCCCTCTTTGGTTAAATTGTTTGTAACAGAAATAATATGAGAACAGAAGTATATAATACAAAACTCAGAAATCATCATAGATCAGCTCAAAAGATAACATACAATGCTCACACTTTCGTGAGTATCAGAAGAAAAATAAAACAATTGTCAGATTCTGAAAAAAAAAACAACAAAAAGACATGCAAACGAAAATAAAGAAGACTCGGTGGATCAGCTGCAATAGATAGCATCTGCGTTTGACTCCCTCAAAGCAGTCATCTCAGCCACACCCTCAGCGTCATGAACCCCAAATTTGTTAGAGTCAATCTCATTCTCATGGACTGAAGACCCAACCACAAATGCTGATGGTTCTTCAAAGACATTCAGTTCATCGTTATCAGCCATACTAAAGTCCGTATCTGAACGTGAAGAATATCGTCAGATGAAGTTATGAAGTGACATTGTTGCCACTACAATATGAATATGCTTTTAAAATGGATACGACGACATATCACGTAAGATGACCTATTTCTTCTTCTAAACCCCAAACGTTCTTTCAATTATCCCGCGTAAAGAGGAGTGACGTTTGTTAAACATTTCTTTCCTGCCACAGATGGTGTCACTTGCTCGCTCAAAATCAGAAATATGTATTTAGTGTCTGGATATGACTTCAGGTAGCCTCTCTGCATAGGATATCTGATACACAAAAAATATGTGCATTTTTAGACTCATATTTTATACTCATTTTGGTGATATTGCACTTTAATGGAAGATATTTTTATGTTTTCTTGCAGGTTGTTGAATTTTAGGAGTTGTAACAAAAATGAAGCAAAAATGATGAAATTTGGAGTAAAAATGAAGAAATTGAAAATTTGTTTAGCGTCGACAACGCTAGAAACAGTGCCGACGACGCCGTTTGACAGAGACCAGCGAATTAAATTTTGGAACACTGGCACCGACGGCGCCAGAATGGGAGCCGACGGCGCCAATGTCAGTTCAGCCCCTTTCTCTAGAAGATTCGATGAATTCAGACGCTTTTTGAAGAGATTTTGGAGGCACCTATGGAAGAACCGACTGTAGGCTTTATTTGGGGCCAAAATTGATAAGAAAAGTGACTCTTCCTGACATCTCATCGCCCCAATTCAACCTTCTACGCATCACACATTCTTCCATTTTTCATTCCACAACCATTTAGAGTCCATTGTTCTTATAATTTAGAGTTTTCTGGTGAGATTAAGTGCAAACTCTTCTCTAAGAGTGTTGGAGAAGAAGAAAAGCGAGATATTTATTCTTCCTATATTTCCTAGAATAGGCTACAAGAGATTTGCTTTGAGAAAGAGTTTCAGATAAGTGTTTGTTTATTAGTGTTGTATGAATTTTCTTTTATATATGAAATTTGTGTTTTGTTGTATCTTTCTTATGAAGTTTGAATAGTTTACTTTATTTTTCTCCCTACTCTGAGATATGGTGAAATGAAGAGATAATATGGATGTATCAATATTAAAATATAAAATAAATTGTGATGATTTTTCAACTCCGAACTTAATTTACTTTTCGTCAATATTAAATTATAAAATAAATTGTGATGATTTTTCAACTCTGAACTTAATTTACTTTTTGATCTGGCTAATTGAATTGTTAAAATATATTATGAAATATATGATCCGGGAAATAGAGAATGAGTTCTACAACAGAGTGAGGATCACATTTGATTCCATAAAAGAGAATTTCGTTCATGAAATTAAGTGCAAATAAATAGAAAAATTTACTTTGTTGGGTGCAGAATTGGAGAATTTTTAGAGTGACATGGTCTTAGTGTTTAAAAATTTCTCCTTAGAGTGACATGGTCTTAGTGTTTAAAAATTAAGCGAGAGTTAGCCTTCAGGTGAATGAAAGTGGGAGCTCTGGAGTGGGAGCCAGTATTCTCCTAGCATAGCCACGGATTTAGGGACTAAACCTGGGATTTGCCAATGATTTTCTATAACACTGTATCAGAGTAGAGAATTAAAACTGTTCCTATTTGACACAATACATATTAAAACCATTTATCTCATTTCATTTTACCAAAATCTCATTATAGTCAAAAATGTTTTTTCACATAAGAAATTTTCATCACATAAACATACTTTAATAGTTACTGTTTAAACTTTGTATTTCAATTTTGTTATTAGTTAAATAATTTAGTTCTGATAATATCTCAACATTCGAAATTAGTGACAATAATTTTGTTTTGACTTTCTGTGAATTTCCTAATAAATTTATCATTTTAAATTTAAATCTTCCCCGTGGGATCGATATTTGGGGTTTAAATAGAAAGTCATTTATTACTTGATAACTATACGGATACTTGCGTATAATCCCAACATTAATTGCTTAAATTTCTGATTCATAAAATATTGCATCAAGCTTTTGACACCGTTGCATAGTGAAGTCAATTATTTAATTTTTACACAACTATATTTCACTTGGGATCAATATCCAACATTGACCAAATAATATTTCTCTGTTATGAAATACACTGTTAATGACAAATAATACATATAACTAGTATGTTTACAAATTAAATCATACCTGAAGGCGGGTGAGGAAAACACTGTGATATATTCCTAGTTGTATAGGAAAAAATCTGAATGTCATACACACTCCCTTCTCAGTCTGCAATGACAAAATTGAAATACATGTTGAAGTCACATATCGTCATGACATTTCGAGTAGTTGAACCACTACGACCAATGTACGCCACATTGTCCTGGCTGGGTAGCGGACATCGACGTGAGTACCGTCAATTGCACATATACAGTTCTGTTTTACAACGTTAGAAAAAAACATAATTTTGGAAGTAACGTAAAGAAATCAATGTTACCTTGAAATAAGGCATGTAACGGAGATTATTGGCAATTTCCCCTGGAGTACTAGCAAATGATGGATCATCTGGTTTAACGATTTGAGCTGCCAAGCTAACGAGTGCCTGTATGCCTTTGGAGAAGTAATGACTTATTGTTTCCGATGAATGCCGAAACCTTTCCATAGCACCTCAAATAGATTCATCTGTGACAGAATGTATATTGCTATAGCCAATACCTCTCTTCTCGTCGTTCTAGAAGAACCTTGGAGGTCGAGATTCAGAGATAACTCGTTCAGGAGATCCATAAAAATAAATACACTGATTCGAAATATGTTGCTGAATCTTATTGGATGTCTAGAAAGCATTTTATCTACCCATTTATCCCCAATAAAACTAGACGTCATAAGGGGTATACGAACATCGCTGAATCGGTATACTCCAACAACAATATTGCAATAGCTGCAGCCCATGCTATTTTTTTACGGTAGTGGCCTATAAAAGAAAAACATAAAACTAAGTGTTTTTGAGATGAGAATTCTTAGGTGGATGAGTGGCTTAACACTTAGCGAGAAAATGTGAAACAAATGCATCTGTGAAACTGTTGGTGTAGCTCCAGTGGAAGACATGATTAGAGAGAGCAGTCTCAGATGGTTCGATCACATTAATTGTCGACCATCTGAAGATCATGTTAGGAGAGTGGATGTTTTAGATGCTGCTTGTTAATAAATGTAGAGGTAGACTTAAAACTACTTTGGCATATTGTATAAAAAATGATCTTAATTTATTAAAATTAAATGAAAATATGACACTCAATAGATCAAAATAGAGAAAAAGGATTCATGTAGCTGACCCCACTTAACGAGATAAAGGCTTGTTATTTTTGTTGTTGCAAATTGGCAAAATATGCACACAACTATTCACCTTTTCCTCACATGTACATCATTAACACAAGTACTTCATTGAATTTCTTTCAATTTTTTTGATATGTTTGTTTCTTAAATCATATTTTCCATCTATGATATATTAAAAATATTAATTTCGTGATGTATTCACATTTCCTCATGATAGATCATATGTTTTGTGATACACCTCTACCTTTTAAAATATTTGCAATCAGAAAACATGACATTAGGCTGTTATAATAAACTCTCATCTTATAAATTTTTGGTAGATGCGTGCATTCAGTCGATTCCGCTGTATTGGTTGACGGATTTATTACACTAATTGAACAAAATTAAATTATAGGCAAAGTTTTGTTGAATCTTGAATTCTCTGTGAACTCTTACCACCCAGATTTGTATATTTTGGAAGAGAAGATAATAGAGGGGAGCAAGAGAACTATAGAGAGAGAAGCTCTGAAATTTTATTAATTGAGAAAATGATGAACAGTGTAGTGTTTGTTACTTCCTGAGTGTTAATCTTGACACTATTTATAAGTTTGAGTTGGTATTCACTAGACTACATAAGGGGCTACATTTAATGTAAGAACTGAAACTTACCTTTTTCTTTCTCCCTATTTCCCCTATTATTGCACCATTGATGTCTTTCCTAACTTACTCACAGCCTCATTGACCTCCCAAAATGCGATTATTTCTTTTCCTTCCTCCCGCCCTCATCTGCCGCCTTCCCAATCAGCTCGATCACATCGCCTCTCTGTTCTATTAGAGTCGAGCTTGGGCTAGGGTATGAACAACTCCCTCTTGCAGACCTCTAGCAAAGCCCTTTGATCTCCCTTCTCTCTTCATCTCTCCCTATTTCGCTCAAAACCAAATACTTCGTGATAGCACCCCATGCGATACTGTCATGGTTGGAGCTAACAGAGAATGAAACGACAGGATCACAACTTACGGAATCTGCCGAAACTCCCTCCTACCGTTCGCGCCTACTCGAAACCGTCAAGGAAGGTAACACTTGCTTTCCTCCCTCTCGCGCAATACAACTTCTCTAAATCTCGATTAAGGGCAGAGGAGGAACGAGATTTAAGAAACAAAGGATTAAAAGATATTTTTTGTTGGTTATTATGTTTCCTTGGTAAAATTTATTCTGAAATTTATTTTTTCTCCTTATCAAAATATATCAAAACTAAGATATTTTTTAATTATTAGTTCAAGTTTAATTAGGTTCATAAGTTTTTATTGTTAGTAATAATAATAATAATAATTATAATAATAAAAATAATGAAGTAAGAAAAATAATGATTGTAATAATAATCATGATAATGAACGTCAATTAGATTATACCCAAGTAATAATTGCATGGTTAATCTTACCTCCTAATTGATGTAGGATCGATAGCCGAATAATTGAATTCAAAAGTATCATGTTTGCCGTCTTAAGGTAACTGTTGATAAACGTACCCTTTCTAGTTATGGGTGTTATCCTTGCTAATGATATTAGATTTCTAGCAAATTTTTGGGTGTGATTTGTACCTTTCAAATCTTGTTCACATCATTGCAGTAGTTTTCACTTTTTCTCATAATGACCTTAATGGGTAATTAGCCTTGTTTTATTTTGCTCGGCCTCATGTTTTGTTGTTCAACCTTCATAATTTTAATATTTATTATTTATTTCATATATTTGATGTGGCAAATTTCATTAATTCGGTTTCATAGTTTTTATGAAGATTGATGTATATTTTGTAGTTGTATTCTCGTGTTGATTGTGATGCATGGAATATAACTAATATTATAATATATTATGTAGGTATTAAACCCTTTTGCTATGACTAGCCTGACCGATGGATTCTTCAGAGATGTCCACCTTTCCTTGTTTTTGGGTGTCGTAATAAACTGACCACACACACACACACACGTATGGATGTATCGAAATTGTATACTATCAGGTAGTGTGAAATAAATGATTATTCATATAGGGACCATAACACCTGTTATTGTAACGTGTAAATACCTCAAAAAGTGCATGGGTTCAAGTAATTTTTATTGGTGATCAGAAGCATTTTATAGTCCTTACAAATTCGTTTATACACATAATAGATTGTCCATATTTATTGGTCATAGTGTATGCCTCATTTTTGTTACTGTTTATGCTTTAATAAATAATAGTTATTTACTGAATTAAATTTTTAAACTCACCCATTGATATTTTCATATAATAGGTTTTATCCTGTCACTTATCAGGTCATCTATATTGGAACATACTTCTTATATTTAGATTTTTTTTTTTTTTTCAGTTTCGTATGATTTATTGTATTTTCTTTATGGGTTATTTCCTTATTTTCATTTTAGTTTCTTTCAGTTGTATGGTCTCCTTATTTTTGAAATAAAATTTTGATTTATTTTTATTTCTTTTTATTATTACTTGCATATTAATTTTCTTCTAAGAATATAAAATATGTTCAATTCTCTTCATCATGTCTTGTGTTGCCGAGGTGTATCGCCTTCCGGACCCGAGGTGTGACATTTAAGTTTTATCAAACGTAAATGCATATGTATTGTGTGGTATGCTTGTAAATTTCCCCGAGTTTTAATTTCCCATCTAGAGGATGAATATGGTTCAACCAACAAATAAGAGACCATACTTCGTGCACAAGTCTTAACAAATTGTGTTCTGATGACATAAAATTGAAAAAAAAAGGGGCATTTACATACAAAGCTCACAATTCATACATATTTACATATCTCACACCAAAACTTTCATATTTACACACATAGCATAGTGCTCAAGTCTTTAATATC
>JXCR01035171.1:31666-49717 GCA_002079205.1 Phalaenopsis hybrid cultivar
ATATATATATATATATATATATAAGTGCTTGTTTGTGTTTTAAAAATATTTTAAAATGGTAATAATATTATTATTATATTATTATTATTTTTTTGAGTCTTTTGTTTAATATCATTTTCTGAACTTTTACTTTTGTATGCGTAATTCAGGATATAAAGGTTTAGTACCTTACGATTCTGAGTTCAAACGAACAATAAGAAAATTTTGAAAATAAAAAAAAAACTTCACAATTTACAAGAAATGACGAAGACATCACATTGTAACATTGATAATCAAAATGTTGAAAATAAACATCATCATGTGTAAAGACCATTAAGGGACTACGTAAACCCTACAGTAGATGAAATTTACTTGAGCATACCAACCTCTATTTTAGAAGTTAACTCATTTGAACTGAAACTCGTTATAATCCAAATGATACAAAATAATCAATTTAGGAAACTCCATCTGAGGATCCTAACTTACACTTGCTAGTTTTTTTAGAATTATGTGCTAAATTTAATTATGGCAGCTTATTAAATGAAGTTGTTAAACTTAGATTTTATCCCTTTTCCTTAAGTGATAAAGCTGAGATGTGGTTAAACTCATTAACACCTGGATCTATTAGAACTTGGGGAGATTTAGTACAGAAATTCCTAGTTAAGTATTTTTCACCCTAAAAAACTTCTAAGCTTAGAAATGATATTATCTCATTTGCTTAGTATGAAGGTGAGTCAATATACAAAGCTTGGGAACAATTTAAGGGAATCCTTAGGAAGTTTCCACATCACGCTTTGCCAGACTAGTTGATTATTCAAATATTTTATATTGGGTTAGCAGAATCCCTTAGATCTATCATTGATACTACTGCTAGAGGATCATTAATGTCAAACCATTTAATGAAGCATATGAATTAATAGAAAAGATGACTCTTAAAAACTTTAAATGGCCCTCTGAAAGGGTAAATCCTAAGAAAGTAGTCAGTGTTCATGATACTGAAGTGATTTCAATGTTGACATCTCAAGTTGTTGTGATATCTAGGAATTTAGACCAATTCGGGATGAACTTACCTCAAACACCTCATTTGAGTGAGGAAAACTCATTGGGACAAATAATGGATTCTTAATCACATTCATAACAACCCAAATTCTAACTATTATAACTCAAGTTGAAAAAACCACCCTAATTTTAACTGAAATAATAATTCTCGTGGTGGAAATCAGTAATAGAGGAACAATCAAGCGAACCCATTGGGAAACTAGAACAACTAGGGTAGTACTAACTATAGACGTTCTTATCCTCCTGACTTTACCAATAACCAACAAATTAAGAAGAAGAAGTTATCTATAAAAGAAGTGTCGTTACAAATGATGAATCAATTACAAAGTCGGAGTGCCGCAATTAGAAATATTGAGAATCAACTGAGACAAATCGCTAATTAACTTAGCAATAGGCCTCAGGGAACATGACCAAAGGAAAATATGTTGAGATTTTCATACCTATTTTACACTGATTTTGATGATATTACAATTTAAAGAAAGATATTTTTTATGTTTTGTTGCAGGTATGTTGAATTATGGTCACTGGAGCAAAAAGATGCAAAAAAGAGCAAATTTAGAGCAAAAAGGACCAAAATATGAAGATTTGATCTTGGGCGCCGACAGAGAGCTCGACGGCACCGACGATGGGTTTTTCCCGAGAGTTCAGAATTAAATATTCTAGAAGGTCGCCGACAGCTCCATCGAGGTAGCCGACGGTGAGCACGTCAGTTCTCTCAATAGATGCGTTGAATGTGGACGATTTTTGAAGGGACGCTTAGACAACTCTTGAAAAGTCTTCTACAACTTTAACAATTTGGAGGCCGAGAGGGGGGTGCCCACGTGTGTCCATTAGAGTGTAGAGAGTGTAATTTAGGGTTAGTATTTTGAGAAATTCTTCGAGAGATTGTAAGAGTAGAAGGAAAGTGAGAGAATTCTTCCTTCTTGCCACTTCGAAGGAGAATTTTGTGTGTTGTAAAGAAAGGAAGAGATTCAGAGGAACTTCAAGGAGTTTGCTTGGAGATGAATTAGAGATAAGTGGTATTTACTTATTGAAGTTTGTATGACTTTTCTTTTATGTATAAATTCCAAGTTTTTTTGTATCTTCTCCACGAGTTTTGAGTAGTTTTCTCAGCCTTTCTCCTTGTCTTGAGATTTTGTGAAATGGTGATTTGAGTTGGTTGTGTCATGAGAATGTTAAAGAAGTTATGATGATCTTTTCACTTCAATCTTAATTTATTTTCAATATGGCCAATTGATTTGTTAAAATATGTTGAGTTTTACAACTAAAGAGAATATTCTTTCAATCTGGCCAATTGATTTTATCCAAGAATCTGGGAGGTCAAAGCCCTTGGAAGTTGGGTGCAAATAAATAGGGAAATTCTTTCAATCTGGCCAATTGATTTCGATCTTAATTTATTTTCAATCTGGCCAATTGATTTGTTAAAATATGTTGAGTTTTACAACTAAAGTGAAGATTACCAATCTGGCCAATTAATTTGTTAAAATATGTTGAGTTTTACAACTAAAGTGAAGATTACACAATCTGGTCAATTGATCTGTTAAAATATGTTGAGTTTTACAACTAAAGTGAAGATTACATCTCAAGATTCAGGGAGGTCAAAGCCCTTGAAAGTTGGGTGCAAATATGATATTCTTTCAATCTGGCCAATTGATTTTATCCAAGAATTGGGAAGTTAAAGTCCTTGAGGTTGGGTGCAAATAAATAGGGAAATAAAAATTATCGGGCGTAGAATTGAAGATTTTAGAGTGACAGACTAAAATCCTCAATTTGGCCCTATCGTTTGGGAGCTGAAGTGTGGATGTTAGCCCTCAGGCGAGGGGAACGTGGGAGCTCCAAAGTGAGAGCCAGTATCCTCCCAGCCTAGCCGCAGATTCAGTAACCAAGCATAGGATTAGTTAATGTTCTTTATGCCTGGTCCAAAGAGTAAAGAATAAGTATGCTCCTATTTAGCACAATACAATTTGAACTGATTCAATTTATTCATTCACTTAAATTTCTTGACAAGGAGAAAAATGTTTTCATGTATATTGAACTTTATATTAGAAACTTTATTAGTAGAATTAGTTAATTAAGAGTTTATTAAAATTACATTTTTTTATTTCAATTGTCTATTAGTGACAAATATGCAATTTGAACTATATTGTTGTGATTAAGTATTAATTTTTTAAATCTTAGTTCGTAGTCTCTAATATTACTCCCTATGGGATCGATATCCAGGACTCCATTAGAGCCCTATATTACTTGAGTGATACGTGTACTTGCGTTGATAAGTGTGACTTTGCAATTATTAAATATTTTATACACATCTTTATCAAATCTATAACCGTTGTCAAGTTTTTGGTGCCGTTGTCGAGGATTTAAATCTTCTAGAAGCAGTATCAAATTCTTGTATTTTTAAGCATATATAAAGTCGCTGTCAAGTTTTTGGCACCGTTGACGGGAATAAAAATTAATTTTTTTTAAAAAAAATCATAATTAGATTAACAGACAAATTAGGACTATTAGAAAAGTTTTACTTGAATTGCAAGTTATTTTCATATTCAGTTAACAGTTTTTCTGTGTACTGATTTTAATTATATGCGTAAATTTGGACCTGAAAATCTTATACCCTACGATTCGAAATTAGAACACACTGTTAGGAGAATTAGAAAACTAAGAAAAGAACCTAGAAATCCTGACAGAATGAAAAATAATGTGAACAATCAAGGAATAGAAAATGAGCATCAAACTAAACCTCTACGAGATTATGCAAATACTACAGCAGATGAAATTCACTTATCTATCCAAAATCCTGATGTAGCTGCTAATTCATTTGAGCTCAAACCTGCTATTATCCAAATGGTACAAAAAAATCAATTCGGAGGTACACCAAATGAAGATCCTAATTTAGACCTTACTAGTTTTTTAGAACTTTGTGCTACCTTTAAATATGATAGAGTTTCGAACGATGTTGTTAGACTTAAACTTTTTCCTTTTTCACTTAGGGATAAGGCTAAGATGTGGTTCATTAGCACCTGGATCTATTAGAACTTGGGGAGACCTTTCACAGAAATTTCTATCCAAATATTTCCCTCCACACCTAGATCTATTAGAACTTGGGGAGAACTTTCACAGAAATTTCTATTCAAATATTTCCCTCCATCTACCTGGATCTATTAGAACTTGGGGAGAACTGTCACAGAAATTTCTATCCAAATATTTCCCTCAACAGGATCTATTAGAACTTGGGGAGAACTTTCACAGAAATTTCTATCCAAATATTTCCCTCCATCCTGGATCTATTAGAACTTGGGGAGAACTGTCACAGAAATTTCTATCCAAATATTTCCCTCTATCTAGGATCTATTAGAACTTGGGGCGAACTTTCACAGAAATTTCTATCCAAATATTTCCCTCCATCAAATCTATTAGAACTTGGGGAGAACTTTCACAGAAAATTTCAATCCAAATATTTCCCTCCATCCAAAACTATTAAACTTAGAAATAACATAACATCATTTTGTCAGATTGATGGAGAGTCAATATATGAAGCTTGAAAGAGATTTAAAGATCTTCTTAGGAAGTGCCCACATCATTCGTTACCAGATTGTTTGATAATTCAAACTTTTTATAATGGATTAGTGGGATCTCTTAGACCGATTATAGATGCTGCGACTGGTGGTTCTTTAATGTCAAAGTCTTTTGATGAGGCTTATTCGTTAATAGAAAAGATGGCTACCAACAATTTTTAATGGCCCTCTAAAAGGGCAAATCCTAAAAGAGTAGCTAGTATCCACGATTCAGATGCAATATCTATGTTAGATTCACAGATTGTTGCAATATCAAAGAAATAGATTATTATGGAATGAATTATTCTCCAACACCTACAATGATGGAAGAGAATTCATCTAGACAATTTGTGGATGTTCAACCTTATTATGAGACTTTAAATGCTATTAACAATAGACCCAACAATCCTTATTCAAACTATTATAACCCAGGTTGGAAGAGTCATCCTAACTTTAATTGGAATAATAACTCTTCTACAAATCAACAATGGGCAAACAACCCAGTAAACCCATTGGGAAATTCATCCAANATACCTAAAATTTTAGGGAGACCTTTTTTAGCTACTGGAAGAGTTATGATAGATGTTCAAAAGGGAGAATTAACTATGAGAGTTAACGATCAAGAAGTAACTTTTAGTAGATGTTCAAAAAGGAGAATTAACTATGAGAGTTAATGATCAAGAAGTGACTTTTAACATTTGAAATCTATGAAATACCCTGTCGTTGAAAGAGATAATGAATGTTTTCACATGGAAATTAGTGAACATCTATTGAACGAGCATTTTAAAGAATATTTTGAAGAGAAAAAAGATTTTGAAGACAAAGATGAAGTTATTTTGGAAAAAATAGAAAATGAAGAATTAGATTATGTTCAGGAAAGATTTGAGATGCTGGATATTATAGAAAATGCTGATAAGAATCTAGTTCTATCAATTATAAAACCACTTGAACTTGAGTTGAAAATATTGCCTAACTACTTGAAGTATGTGTTTCTGGGAAACTCATCTACATTACATGTTATTATATCTTTAGAGTTAAATAATTTGCAAGAGAAAACACTTTTGGATACATTAAAAAGATATAAGAAAGTTTTTGGTTGGACCTTAGCTGATATTAAAAGAATCAGTCCTTCGATCTATATGCACAAAATTATACTGGATGAACAATATAAATTAAGAGTTGATCCACAAAGGAGATTAAACCCAACGATGAAAGAAGTAGTCAAGAAGGAAATTTTGAAATGGTTGGACACTGAAATTATATATCCTATTTCGGACAGTGTTTGGGTAAGTCTAATTCATTGTGTTCCTATGAAAGGAGGGGTGACTGCTAAATCGCAAGAGAATAATGAATTAATACCTATTAAAAAAGTTACTAGGTGGCGTATTTGCATTGATTATAGAAAATTAAACACTGCCACTAGGAAAGATCGCTTCCCTTTACCCTTTTTAGAAAATAGTGGATAGTCTTGCTGGGCACAAATATTTTTATTTTTTAGATGGATATACCAGCTACCATCAAGTTCCTATTGCTCTTGAGGATAAAGAAAAGGCAACATTTACTAGTTCTTTTGAAATTTTTGCTTTTTGAAGAATGTCTTTCGGATTATGTAATGCACCTGCAATATTCTAGAGATGTATGATGTCTATATTTAGTAAGTTAATTGATGAAGTGTTTATGGATGATTTTGCTGTATTTAGAACATCATTTGATGCATGCTTAAATTATCTTGAAAAAGTTTTGGAGTTATGCGAAAGAACTAATATCATTTGACGCATGCTTAAATTACCTTGAAAAAGTTTTGGAGTTATGCGAAAGAACTAATTACACATGCTTAATTTATCTTGAAAAAGTTTTAGAGTTATGCGAAAGAACTAATTTAGTTCTAAATAAAATGTTAATTTATGGTTGCAGGAGGATATGTGTTAGGACATAAAATTTTAGAAAATGGTATAAAAGTAGACCCTGCAAAAATTCAAGTTATATCTAAATTAACACCTCCTACTAATGTAAGAGGGGTTAGAAGTNGTCTTTTGATGAGGCTTATTCGTTAATAGAAAAGATGGCTACCAACAATTTTTAATGGCCCTCTAAAAGGGCAAATCCTAAAAGAGTAGCTAGTATCCACGATTCAGATGCAATATCTATGTTAGATTCACAGATTGTTGCAATATCAAAGAAATAGATTATTATGGAATGAATTATTCTCCAACACCTACAATGATGGAAGAGAATTCATCTAGACAATTTGTGGATGTTCAACCTTATTATGAGACTTTAAATGCTATTAACAATAGACCCAACAATCCTTATTCAAACTATTATAACCCAGGTTGGNAACAGCCCCTATAATAGTTTCACATAACTGAGAGAAACCATTCAATTTGATGCGTGATGCTAGTGATTATGCTATTGGAGTTATTCTTGGAAAAAGGTACGATAAGATTTTTAAAGTTATATACTACGCTAGTAAAACTCTTAACGATGCTCAAATTAACTACACTGTTACTGAAAAAGAGTTACTGGCTATTGTGTATGGTTTTGACAAATTTAGATCTTATTTAATTGGGACTAAATGTGTTGTGCACACTGATCACTCTGTTATTAAATATCTGATGCAAAAGAAGGATGTCAAACCAAGGTTAATTAGATGGATACTTTTGATGCAAGAATTTGATTTTATGGTTATTGATAGAAAGGAAACTGATAATCAAATTGTTGATCATTTGTCAAGATTAGAATATCATAAATTATCTGACACCGACAATGAAATTACAGACAATTTTCCTGATGAACAACTCTATAATATTAATGAGTGAAAAATATCATTGTATGTTGATATTGTTAATTCTATTGTAAGTGATATTTTGCCACCTATGCTGACATTGCAACAACAAAGAAAATTCAATCATGATACGAAAACATATTTTTGGGATGAGTCTTATTTATATAAATAATGTAAGGATCTTATTATGAGAATATGTGTACCTTATGAAGAAATTGAACTAATTATTCAGAAATGCCATGATTTTGAATTTGGAGGACATTTTGGAACTGATAAAACTGCTTATAAAATTTTACAAGTTGGATTCTCTGACTTACTCTCTTTAGAGATGTTTACAGATACATAAAAACTTGTGATCAATGCCAACGAGTAGGCAATATATCTAGAAGAAATAAAATGCCTCTGAATTTCATGTTAGAAGTTGAGATCTTTGATGTTTGGGGATTGGATTTCATGGGACCATTTATTCCTTCATCTGGGAACTTATACATATTAGTTGCGGTAGACTACGTTTCAAAGTGGATTGAAGCACAAGCTTTAACTCTTTGTGACGCTAAAAGTGTTTCAAGATTTTTAATGAAAAACATTTTCACTGAATACAGAATGCCGAGAGTGATTATCACTGACTGAGGATCCCATTTCAAGAATAAACACATTCAAAGATTGACACAAAAGTTTAAAGTTATTCATAGAATCTCTACTTCCTATTACTCTCGGACCAGTGGGTTAGATGAAGTTTCTAATAGAGAGATTAAACAAATACTGGAGAAGACTGTAAACTCTAGTAGAGTAGATTGGTCTACTAGATTGGATACTACATTATGGGCTTACAGGACTGCTTATAAAACTACTATTGGAATAACTCCTTACAGGCTGATTTTTGGAAAGACTTGCCACTTACCAGTAGAATTGGAGCTGGGCAATTAAATAATTCAATTATAATTTGAAAGGTGCTGGTGAGAAGAGATGATTACAAATGAATGAATTTGAAGAATTAAGAAATGAATCTTATGATAACGACGAAATTTATAAGGAGAAACTAAAGTTATGGCATGATCGGAAGATTAACCAAAAGAACTTTGAACAAGGACAAGAAGTTTTGCTTTACAATACAAGGCTGAAGTTATTCCCTGGGAAATTAAAGTCTCATTGGTTAGGACCCTTTACTGTGACTCACAAAGTTTTGCTTTACAATACAAGGCTGAAGTTATTCCCTTAAAAATTGATGTCTCGTTGGTTAGGACCCTTTACTATGACTCGAGTTTATACTTATAGAGCTGTTGAAATTAAAGATCAAAAGAATGGGAATAGATTAAAGTACATGGAAACGGATTAAAGCCGTATTTTGAGGGTAAAAGACTAAATTTTAAAGAGGTTTTAATGGTCAGTCAACCTGAATAATATCTGAATAAGTCGGGCTGACAACGTTAAACCAAGCGCTTTATGGGAGGCAACCCGTTAGTTATCTTTATTTTTATTACGATTATAGTGTTTTTGTTTATTATCATTAGTTTGTGGTAGTATTAAACTCTATTACTCGTATTTACTCTTGAATCTTCATTGAAATTGGATCCATAGAGAAAATTGGAACGCATTCAAACCAGAGCGAAACTGTGAAATTTTTGCCTTGGGTGCCGACGGTGGGCTCAATGCCGCTGACGGCGGGTTTTTCCTGAGAGTCAAGACAATTAATTCTCAAGGCTTGCCGACGCCGCCATTGACGTCGCCGACGGTGAGAACAGCTAGATGACGATTTTCGGAGTTTGAAATGTCTGTTTTTGGCTGTTTTAGGCCAGAATTACTCCCTATAAACTTCCAAACTCGGTTCTTAAATTCATATTACCCAAAAAAGAATTGAAACTTCACCAAATTTATCTCTATGGCTTCTAATTCCACTGAAAACCGTAGATTTCGAGTGTTCAACTTGAGGATGAAAGAGCATTTTGATCACTCTGGACATATCGAAGGAAGTTTGATACAATTGATGAGAAAAATGGGATTGGTAGAAGAGAACTCTATTGAAGAATTCCCATACCGACCCTTCTATAACCTCTTCATTCATATTCAATCGATGGGCAATATCAGAGGAGAAACAAACACTGAATCAGAGGAGTAGTAGATTTACTTTACTACCTATATGTCTATGTGTATGATTTGATTTGAACTTTTGTGTTTGCTTTACTTTTGAATTTTGTTTTTAGATCTCAGTATAGTTGAGATTGAGCATAAAATGTTTGTTTTTAGCGTTTAAAGTGTTGTGGCTTGGATTGCGACGCCTAATTGATGTATTAAGGTTGAGAAAATACCAAACTTATGTGTGTTGTGTAACGTGTATTGTAACCCTTAGATTTTATATATAATTGTGATGTTTTGTGTTGTGAATGTTTATTTGTTTTAATACATCATTTAATCACTTAAAACTTATGTCTAAAATGATTAAACGAATGTCGACGAGGTTTGAAATTGATCAAAGTCGCAAAAATCTGGAAATTGAACCAGTTTTAAAAATCTCGCCGACGGCGCCATCGACGCCACCGACGACTGATTTTCCCGAGACTTAGGCTATTTAATTAAATAGAGTTGACCACCGTAAGGAGAGAATAAAGTAGAGGTCTGGGACATCCTCGCCTCATTTATGCACTTTGCCAACTTTCTGGAGTTGAAGCTGGAGAAAATGAAGAATGGGCTTACCCTATGAAACCCATTAGTTAAACTAATTTAAAGACGTATGAATCCCATGAAGGTTGGAGATCTGGGAGTAAGAGTAAGGATTCTTCTACTAGTAGAGATATCCCCTCTACCAGTTATGACCTTCCTTTCTCTAGTTCCCCTACCCTTCATGATTTAATGAATGAGTTAACCTTACAACGGAAGAGTATAGAGAAAAAAATGAAACAATTAGGGGATTAGAACGTAGAAATGATTATGATAGTGAGTATCTACAGAAGCATTCTAACTTCGAGATAGCATACTACGAAGCTCAGGCCCGACACTACAGAGGTGAGCCTGATGTTATTTTTCCTGAATGCCCCCCTTATACTCAGTATCAGCCCAATCCACCTGCTGACCAGGGAGACGGGGATATAGTATGGGATTTTGATATATGATAGTGATTGNACTCACCAAGGTATTTACTTAAATCAAACTTATAGTATTTCAAAATTAAAACTTTACCACAGTAGATCATAACTTTTATGTAGTACTAAAATTACTTGAGGACAAGTAATTGTTAAGTTATGGGATTTTGACCCAAGGAAAATATGTTGAGATTTTCATACCTATTTTATACTGTTTTAATGATATTGCACTTTAAGGGTATCTTGACCAAAGGAAAATATGTTGAGATTTTCATACTTATTTTACACTGATTTTAATGATATTGCACTTTAAAGAAAAGTATTTTTAATTTTTTGTTGCAGGTATGTTGAATTATTGTCATTGGAGCAAAAAGATACAAAAAGGAGTGAATTTGGAGCAAAAAAGACCAAAATATGAAGATTTGATCTTAGGTGCCGATGGCGCCGACGGCGGGTTTTTCTTGAGAGTCCAGAATTAAATATTATAGCAGGACACTGACATCGCCATCGAGGCTGCTGACGGTGAGCACATCGGTTCTCTCAACAGATGCATTGAATGTGGGCGATTTTTTAAGGGACACTTTGGCAACTCTTTAAAACTTTTCTACAATTCTAAAAGAAACAATTTGGAGGCTGAGAGGGGGGTGTCCACGTGTGTCCATTAGAGTGTAGAGAGTGTAATTTAGGGTTAATATTGTGAGGAATTCTTTCGAGAGATTGTAAGAGTGGAAGGAAAGTTAGAGATTTCTTTCTCCTTGCCACTTCGAAGGAGAATTTTGTGTACTGTAAAGAAAAGAAGAGATTCATAGGAACTTTTAGGAGTTTGCTTGGGGAGGAATTAAAGATAAGTGGTATTTACTTATTGAAGTTTGTATGACTTTGCTTTTATATATAAATTCTAAGTTTTGTCGTATCTTATCTACGAGTTCTGAGTAGTTTTCTCAATCTTTCTCCTTGTCTTGAGATTTTGAGAAATGGTGATTTGAATTGGTTGTGCCATGAAAATGTTAAAGAAGTTGTGATGATCATTTCACTTCAATCTTAATTTACTTTCAATCTGGCCAATTGATTTGTTAAAATGTGTTGAGTCTTACAACTAAAGTGAAGATTACATTCAAAATTTAGGGAGGTCAAAGTTCTTGAAAGTTGGGTGCAAATAAATAGGGAAATAAAAATTATCGTGCGTAGAATTGAAGATTTTAGAGTGACAAACTAAAATCCTCAATTCACTCATATTATTTGGGTGCTAAAGTGTAGATGTTAGCCCTCAGGCGAGGGAAACGTGGGAGCTCCGAAGTGAGAGCCGGTATCCTCTCAGCCTAGCCACAGATTCAGTAACCAAGCATAGGATTAGTCAATGTTCTTTATTCCTGATCCAAAGGGTAAGGAATAGGTATGCTCTTATTTGACACAATACAATTTGAACTGATTCAATTTATCCATTCACTTAAATTTCTTGACAAGGAGAATGATGCTTTCTTATATATTGAACTTCACATTAGAAACTTTATTAGTAGAATTAGTTAATTATAAGTTTTTTAAGATTACATTTTTATTTCAATTGCCTATTAGTGACAAATATGCAATTTGAAATTTATTGTTGTGATTAAGTATTAATTTTTTAAATCTTAGTTCGTAGCTTCTAATATTACTCCATGTGGGATCGATATCCAGGACTCCATTAGAGCTCTATATTACTTGAGCGATACATATACTTGCATTGATAAATGTGACTTTACAATTATTGAATAATTTATACACATCTTTATTAAATCTATAACCACTGTCAAGTTTTTGGCACCGTTGCAATCTTCTAGCAGCAGTATCAAATTCTTGTATTCTTAAGCATATATAAAGTCGTTGTCAGAACACTTCCTAATAACACTGAAATTAATCCTAAAGATAAAAATAAAGAGGACATTAAAGCACTCAAGTTTAGAAGTGGTAGAGAATTGGATACTAAAGTGCAAAAAAAGAATGAAATTTAGAGTGAATATGAGAAAATTGAAAACATGAAGAAAATGTTCCTGAGAATATAGAATAACCTGTCTCTCCCACTAAGATTAATTTAGAAAGACCACCAGTGTCATATCCTTAGAGACTTAAATAGTAGAAGCTGGATCAACAATTTTCTAAGTTTTTGGAGATATTTAAGAAGCTAACAATCAGCATTCCTTATGCTAAAGCACTGATGAAAATGCCAAGCTATGTTAAGTTTATGTAAGAAATATTAAATAAGAAAAGGAAGTTTGAGGATCATGAGACTGTTGCACTTAGTGAAGAATGCAGTGCAATAATTTAGAAAAAGTTTCCTTAAAAACTTAAAGATCTTGGTAGCTTTACTATTCAATGTGCGATAGGACAAAGATTTATGGAAAAGTTTTATGTGATTTAGAAGCTAGCATTAACCTCATGCCCTTATCAATATTCGGAAGGCTAGGCTTAAGAGAGATTTCTCCCACTACTGTAACCCTTCAATTAGTTGATCAATCAATCAATTATCTTAAGGGGGTTATAGAAGATGTGTTGGTTAAGGTGGATAAATTTATCTTCCCTGTAGATTTCATTATTTTAAATATGGAGGAACATAAAGAAACACCAATCATTTTAGGGAGCCCTTTCCTTACTACTAAACGAGTTATGATAGATGTACAAAAAGGGGAGTTAAACATGAGAGTTAATGACCAAGAAGTTACTTTTAATGTGTTAAAATTAATGAAGTATCCAACTAAAGGAAGAGAAGACAAATGTTATAGAAAGAAAATTATCGATGATTTAAGTAATAACCATTTTTTAGAAAGTTTTGACGTTAAAACAGGATAACAAGAACTGGGGTATGAAAATGATATTGATTATCATGATAAATCTAGAGAGAAAATGAGTAAGGATTCAAATTATGTTTAGGAAAGTTTTGAGATTTTGGATACTACTAAAAATAGTAAACCCCTTATTCCTACAACTGAAGAATCTCCTGAAGTTGAGATGAAGGTACTCCCTAAACATTTAAAGTATGTTTTTTAGGGAACTCGTCAACATTGTTTGTTATAATATCCTCAAACTTAATTGAAGATCAAGAAGAAAAATTAATGAAAAATTTGTAAAATTATAAGAAAGTCTTTGGATAGACCATGGAGAATAGTAACAGTATCATCCCTTCAATCTATATGCAAAGAATGTTAATGGAAGATAATCACAAGCATAGGGCAGCCTGAAAGGATATTGAGCCCTATCATGAAAGATGTTGTAAAGAAAGAAATTTTAAAGTGGTTAGATTTAGGAATCATCTACCCTATTTCTAAAAGTGATTGGGTTAGTGTGATTCACGGTGCATCTAAGAAAGGGGGTGACTATAACTGTTAATGAACGGAATGAACAAATTTCAACAAGACAAATCACTGGGTGACAAATCTATATTGATTATAGAAAATTGAATCTTATTACAAGGGAAGACCGCTTTCCTTTATCTTTTCTGGACCAAATGTTGGATAGGTTAGTTAGGCATCGATATTTCTATTTTTTGGATGACTATTCAAAATACCACTGAATACCTATTGCTCCTGAGGATCAAGAAAATATAATATTCACAAGTTCGTACAAAACTTTTGCTTTTAGAAGAATGTCTTTTGGTTTGTGCAATGCACCTGCAAATTTTCAAAGGTGCATGATGTCCATTTTTTGCGATCTAATTGAGAAAGGAATTGAAGTTTTCATGGATGAATTTTTAGTTTTTGAAACCCTCTTTGATTTATTCTTAGAACATTTAGCGAGAGTTATAAAACTATGTGAAGAAACAAATTTAGTTTGTAATTGCAAAAAAATGCCAATTTATGGTCGCAAGAGGAATTGTACTGAGACTTAAAATTTCTGAAAGTGGCAAGGAAGTAGATCCAGCAAAAATACAAGTTATTACTAAACTACCTCCTCCTACTACAGCGAGAGGAGTTAGAAGTTTTCTAGGACATGTTGGATTTTACAGGCAATATGTTAAAGACTTTTTTAAAAATTGACAAACCTTTATGCCTTCTTTTAGAAAAAGATGTGATATTTGATTTTAACCACAAATCTCTAAATGCCTTCAATTTATTAAAGGAAAAATTAATCACTGCACCTATTATTGTTTTGCCTGATTGGGAATAACCATTTAAATTAATGTGTGAAGCGAGTGATTATTCTATTGGCGTTGTGTTAGGGCAAAAACATGATAAGATTGTTAAAATTATATGTTATACTAATAAAACTCTTAATAAAGCTCAAATTAATTATACTACTATTATAAATGAGTTATCGACAATAATATATTCATTTATAAATTTAGATCATATCTAATTGGAGCTATATGTATTGTGTATACTGATTATTCTGCTATAAGATATATGACACTGAAGAAGGATGCAAAACTAAGATTAATTAGATGGCTCCTTCTAATGCAGGAATTTGACTTTGAAGTAGTGGATAGGAAGGGATATGAGAATCAAATTACTGATCAATTATCAAGGCCTCAACACGAAAATTATGGTAATTTTGGTGATGAGATAAATGAAAAGTTTCTTGATGAACAGTTATACACTATTTCAAAGTGGCGTGTTTTGTGGTATGATGATATAGTTAACTATATAGTTAGTGGTATTTTACCTTACAAATTAATAAACCACCAAAATAAGAAGTTCATTCATGATGTAAGATTTAACTTTTGGGAAAACCCTTATTTATACAAGAAATGTAAGGATCAAGTGATTCAAAGATGTGTACCGTTTGAAGCAACCCTAGAAATTATTCAAAAATGTCATGAATTTGATTTTGGGGAAAATTTTGGATGGCTAAAACTACATTTAAGATTCTAAAATCAAGATTTTATTGGTCAACTTTATTTAAGGATGTTAATATTTATTTAAAAGCATGTGATAGATGTCAGCGAGTAGCCAATATTTCTAAAAATGAATGAAATGCCCATAAATTTTACTTTAGAAGTTGAAATTTTTTATGTATAGGGTTTGGATTTTATGAGACCATTTATGCCATCTTTCGGAAATGTGTACATTTTATTACTATGGATTATGCTTCTAAACGGATTGAAGCAGTTGCTTTACCCCGCTGTGATGGTCAAAGCGTTGCATAATTTTTAAAGAAAAAATATTTTTACAAGATTTGAAATGCTGAGAGTGATCATTATAGATGAGAAAAACCATTTTAAAAATAAAGAAATTGAAGCATTAATTGAGAAATATGGAATTAAACATATAATATACATATCTAATCATCCTTAGACCAGGGCCTTTTTAAAGTGTCCAATCAAAAAATTAAAAGAATATTAGATAAGACTGTAAATCCTAATGAAAAAGATTGATCTGCTAGACTTGATTATGCATTATGGGCCTGTAGGACTTCTTATAAAACTTCTATAAGAATGTCACCATATAGGCTCATATTTGGAAAGGCTTGTCACTTGCCAGTTGAACTGGAGCATAAAGCTTATTGGGCTGTTAAGGAATTTAATTTTAATTTGAAGGAGGCTGATAAGAAATTATTATTGCAAGTAAATGAGCTTGAGGAGATTAGAAATGAATCTTATGAGAATGCAAAAATTTATATGGAAAAGATGAAAATTTTATCATGATTGGAAGATTTTAAAAAAAGATTTTGAGCTTAGAAATTTTTTTTTACTATATAATATGAGATTGAAATTATTTTCCAGAAAACTTAAGTCCAGGTGGTTGAGACAATTTTTGTAATAAAAGTTTATCCTTTTGGTTCTATGAACATTAAAGATCTGAAAAATAAACCAATTTATAAAGTAAATGGATACTGATTGAAACCTTGCATAAGTGGAAACAAGCCTTTATATGAAGTCCTGATATAGGGTCAACCAGAGTTAACATTGGTTACGTCGAGCTGACGACGTTAAACAAAGTGTTTTGTGGAAAACAACCCATGGTTATCCATGTGGTTTTATTTTTTTTATGCTCAGATCTACTTGATTAGATTAGGCTCTAAAAACTAATTTAATGATCAAAATGAGGTTGGGAAGTGTTAATTGTTCCTATGATGAAGTGGTGCTTATTTGGGCACTAGCGCCTAAGTGCTAAAACTTGGCGCCTAAGCGCCAGTTTAAGATAAGACCGGTGCCTAAGTGTTAAAATCTGATGCCTAGGTACCCCAATTTAAAAAAAACTACCAATAAACTGCCCCTTTGCAGTTTGAACCAATTTTTCCCTTTAAAACCACCATAAACTTGTGTGGTGATCACTAGGATTCATTTTCTAAATGGAGGATGAAGTGAGTTTCCATTTTTTTGAGACTAAGGCATCAAGATCTATGGAAAGCGGGAATAATTGAGTGTTTGATAAAAATAAATTCATCTAAAAAGATGCCCAAGCTTACTGTAATGGATTTCTTTCGGTGAGCATTGAATGTTTTGTTAAAACCCTTAACCTTGGTCAACTCAGACCAACCTAAGTCAACTCGAGCCAACCTGGGTTAACTCAAACTAAACTCAGCTTAATATAAGCTAGTTTAGATCTAGCTTAAGCCCAACCTAGCTATCTCATACAATACCTTGGCTACACTCCAAGCTAGCATAAGCTGAAAACCTAATGTATCCGAGCTCAACCTTAGCCTAAGGGCCAGTTTGGGGTAGCTTATTTGATGTGGTGGCATTTTGAAAATGCACCTGACATGTTTAGGTAAACTGCATCTTGGCAGCTTATGCAATTTGAAAACATAGCAAACAATGTTTCACACCATACCTCTTTAGGTGTGGTACCAGCTTTATGTCAGCAGTCTGGCTTTTCGAAAAAAATAAAAATTTGTAATAGTCACTGCACCTAGCTTATTGACAGATTATTTTTAATCAGCTTATCATCAAATTATTCAATAAGTTGCAACTGCCCCAAGCAGACCCTAAGTCTAATCCAAGGCTCAGTGTTACTTTATATGTTTTATCTCATATGTCATTTCATATTAGAAAAATTTATAAAATTATGTAATAATTTTTGTTCCAACAAGAAAAGTATGTCTACCTACCCTCTTCTGAGTGTATAGATAATATTAATATTCTATTAGTTTTACACAACTAACATAGATGGAAGGTGATTAAAAAGCCTTACAATCCATGGTAAGAAACACATTCACTTACATCAATTGCCACCAAGAAGCTCAAAATAGATCATGAAGTAGATTTCCTTTAAAAGTTGCATCTCTGATGCTAACTTTTTATATGCAACATATAACAATGTATGCAATTATATTCTTCACTTATCTTTCTTACTTTGCAACAACACCAAAAACTTGATCCTNGCTGATTAGCTGGTTATCTTAAATTTATTATCGATGAAGCTGTTAATGGATCATTGATGTCACAACCATTTCATGACCCTTATGCTTTAATTGAAGAAATGACTATTAATAATTTTTAATGGCCTTATGATCTCAACTGTTTATGTGCAACAATATAACAATGTATGCAATTATATTCTTCACTTATCTTTCTTACTTTGCAACAACACCAAAAACTTGATCCTAAGAAAATAAGAATTTAACTTTTTAATTTATATATATATATATATATATATATTGGGATACTACGCAAGTATACTGTTGACCT
>JXCR01035171.1:49813-66799 GCA_002079205.1 Phalaenopsis hybrid cultivar
ATATATATATATATATATATATATATATATATATATATATATATATATATATATATATACTACACAAATATACGTATCGTTATCAAGTAATATTGAACTTTTTGATTAAGCCCCAAATATTGAACTCACAAAGAGAATTTTTATATGCACATCTAAATAACAAACTTTCTATTTCAAAAAGATACTTACTTAAACTATAAACATTTTTACAGTAATTAAAATTCAATTCTTTTTGGTATTTTTGATATTTTGACAAAACAGAAACAACTTCTAAATATAACTTGAGTTTATGTAAAAGAAAAGCATTGAATATGAAATATCTTTCTCCTTGTTATGAATCAGTAATAAGTATAGAAATTCTGTTGTGGAAGTATTCAAATTGTGTTGTGTCAAATAGGAGCAATATTATTCTTTACCCCTACTATTGATGTTATAAAAAATATTGGCTAATTTAAAGTTTGAATAGTTCTGAAGATCGGCTAGGCAGCGATGATAATAGCTCTCACTCTAGAGTTCCCTCAATTCCCTCCACCTGGGGGCTAACATCTCATATCAGAACCTAAAACAATAAACCAAGTTGGAGGCTTTAACTTGTCATTCTAAAGTCAAAAGATTATTTCCCTATTTATTTGCATTAAATCATTTGAATTACATTCTTATTCATACAACCTCATGTGATTCTTTCCAATTGTTAACTGAGATAATACCAGCCCTGTTCTTACATGTTCTCACAACAAATTTTAATATCTAGATGGGCCAGATCAAGAAGTAAATGAAGTGCATGGAATTAAATCATCACAACTTCTTCCAACATTAAAGATTATACTCTCCACAACTTCCATCCAACACTTTAATTACTTATCATTTTAAGGAGAAAGATAAAGAAAACTACTCAGAATCCATGGAGAAAACAAAACCACACTTTAGTTTAAAAGTAAAAATCATTGTAAAACCAACAAAAAGTCTTGATTAAAACCAAAAGTAGTTTTAAAACAAAGATAAAAAATTATCTCAAATCCTTCACTAAACTCTTGAAGTTCCTTTAAATCTCTTCTCTATTATAAGACTCTTAACTCTCACAATAAAACTAAAAACAAAAAGGAAAAATTAAATTTATGGTGCCTGAAAAATCTCTCCAAAAGTTTCTCCACAAACTATATCAAGAACTTCTCAGGAATCCCCCCATTTTTCTATCAATTTCCTCCTTTTATAATTTTCTAAGAGGTGCCTTAGTATCTCTTCAAAATGTGTCCTGATTCAATGTACTTTACAAGGGATGCTTGCATTCACAAGTCTTTTAACCATATTTTTTGTTTATAGTGTTCATAACCACCCGCTTTAGCCAATAGGAGCCCCAATTGTCCCTTCAAAATTTGGCAAAATAAATTAACCTGTCAAATAACTACATATGGCGCTTAAGCGTGGGGCCTCTGGCCCTTAGGCGTGTCGTTCTTTATTTCACCAGCACGTAAGCGCCGGATCTGGAGCTTAGGCGCCAAAACATTTTTGCACATTTTTTACATTTTTGCTCCAAATTTGATCATTTTTTACTCATTTTAGCATTTTTCACCTTTTTTACTTGTACCTAAAAGAAAATCATACAAATACCTTCCATTAAAGCACAATATCTCAAAAATAGGTATAAAAATGTGTCTAAAAATAATATATATTTTAGGTGTATCAATCGTCATCTGACTACTTGATCATAGCCAACCGGACAATGTGAGTAGACTCAAGTTGTGAAGTTACTGCTCTTATGAGTCTTTGTCTTAACTTACAACAGATTTTAACTTAACCCATGACCACTATGTTATGTCAATGAAGTAACAAAGATTTTATTAATCACATGGAAATTAAAATTATTCTATCATAAAAAAAATTTTCCTATGCATGCCACTACTTCATAATAAGAGGAAAGATTAAGGAAAAATATTCACATGATTTTACATAAATATTACATCCCTAAATAATGTATGCCAATAAAATTCAGATTGTAAAATTTTAAATGCAGTAAGATGACCCCCAAAATCAGATATGACCAGTATGTTATGTCAATGAAGGAACAAAGATTTTATTAATCACATGGAAATTAAAGTTATTCTATCATAAAATAAATTTTCTTATGCATGCCACTACTTCATAACAAGAGGAAAGATTAAGGAAAAGTATTCACATGATTTTACATAAATATTACATCCCTAAATAATGTAGGCCAATAAAAACTAGATTGTAAAATTTTAAATGCAGTTTTATCCACTCCAAAATGTCACCCAAAATCAAATTCATGACATTTTGAATAATTTATACTGTTTCTTCAAATGACGCACATCTTCAGATAACTTGATCCTTACATTTCTTATATAAATAAGGGTCATCCCAGAAGTAAAATTTTGTATTATGAATGAACTTCTTCTTTTGGCGGTATGTTAATCCATATGATAAAATATCACTAACTATATAGTTAACTATACCGGCAACCACATAACACACCACTTCGAAATAGTGTATAATGTTCATCAAGAAAAAATTCATTTATCTCCTCTTCAAAATTACCATAATTTTCTTGTTCAAGCCTTAATAAATGATCAATAATTTGACTATCAGATCCCTTCCAATCTACTACTTCATAATCAAACTCCTGCATCATAAGGACCCATCTATTTAATATTGGTTTTGCTTCCTTCTTCAGTATCAAATATCTTATAACAAAGTGGTCAGTATACGCAACACATTTATCTCTAATTCTATAAGATCTAAATTTATCAAATACTGAAATTATTACCAACAATTCCATTTCAGTAGTAGTATAATTAATTTGAGCTTCATTAAGAGTTTTACTGGCATAGTATATAACTTTAAAAATCTTATCATATTTTTGCCCTAACACAACCCCAATAGCACATTCACTCGCATCACATATTACTCAAATGGTTTTTCTTAATCGGGTGAAATAATAATTGGTGCAGTGATTAATTTTTCTTTTAATAAATTGAAGGCATTTAGGCATTCTTAATTAAAATCAAATATCACGTCTTTTTCCAAAATATGTCACAAAGTCTTGTCAATTTTTGAAAAGTCTTTAGTATAACTCCTGTAAAACCCAGCATGTCTTCGAAAACTTCTAACTCCTCTCAGTGCAGTTGGAGGAGGTAGTTGTACAATATCTTGTATTTTTGCTGGATCTGCTTCCATGCAGCTTTCACAAATTTTATGTCTCAACACAGTTCTTCCTGCGACCATAAATTGACTTTTTTTCTCAATTAAGAACTAAATTTATTTCTTCACAGTGATTTAGAACTCCTGCTAAATGATTTAAGAATGAATTAAAGGTGTTTCCAAAAAATGAAAAAGTCATCCATGGAATCTTCAATTCCTTTAACAATTAAAGCGTAGAAAATGGACATTACCTTTGAAAAGTTACATGTGCATTGAATAAACGAAAATACATTTTTCTAAAAGCAAAAGTTCCATGGGGACATGTGAATGTTGTCTTTTCTTGATCCTCAGAAGCTATAGATATTTAGTAGTATGATGAGTTAGCTTATCCAAAATTTGGTCCAAAAAAGATAGAGTAAAGTGATCTTTCCATGTGGCAAGATTCAATTTTCTAAAATCATTACAATTTCACCACCTAGTGACTTGCCTTGTTGGAATTGATTCATTCTATTTGTTAACAGCTATGGTCACTTAGGAACACAATGAATCAAAATAACCCAAGCACTGTCATAAATAGGATACATGGTTCCAACATCCAAACACATTAAAATTTCTTTCTTTACAACATCTTTCTTGATAGGTTTCAATCTCCTTTAAGGATCTGCCTTAGGCTTGTGATTATCTTCTTTTAAAATTCTATGCATACAAATTGAAGGGCTAATACCTTTAATGTCCACTAGCATCCATCCAAGGGTTTTCTAATAATTTTTTAAAGTTTTTATTAATTTTTCTTTTTAATCTTCACATAAGTCTAAGGATATTATAACATTTAATGTTGATGAGTTCCCTTAAAAAACATACTTTAAATGGGTAGGGAGCACCTTTATCTCAATTTTTGGAGGTTTTTTAGTTGAAAGAATAAGAGGTTTACTATTTTTAAAACTTTCCTGAGCATGATTTGAATCCTAAATGATTATCTCAATAGATTTATATTGAAAATGATATTGAAAATCAATATCATTTTTACACCCTATTTCTTATTGTCCTATTTTAACTTCATAACTTTCTTAGAAGTGGTTATCACTTAAATCATCGATAATCTCCATTCTATAACATTCATCTTCTTTTCCTTTCGTTGGATACTTCATAGATTTTAACACATTAAAAGTAACTTCTTGGTCATTAACTATCATTATTAGCTCTCTTTTTTGCACATCTATCATAGCTCGTCCAGTATCAATGAAATGTCTCCCTAAAATGATTGATATTTCTTTATCTTCCTCCATATCTTAAATAATGAAATCCACATAAGAGATAAATTTATCCACTTTAACCAATACATCTTCTATAACCACCTTAAGATAAGTAATTGACTGGTTAGCTAATTGAAGGGTTACATTAATAGGACAAATCTCTCCTAAACCTAACTTTCTGAACATTGATAAGGGCATGAGGTTAATGCTAGCTTCTAAATCACATAAAACGTTTCCACAAAATCTTTCTCATATCGCACATGGAATAATAAAGCTAACAAGATCTTAATGTTTTTTAGGAAGTTTTTTTGAATTATTGCACTACATTCTTCACTAAGTGCAACAGTCTTATGTTCAATAAACTTCCTTTTCTTATTTAATATATATTTCATAAACTTAACATATCTTGGCATTTGCTCCAGTGTTTCAACAAAATAAATATTGATTGTTAGCTTCTTAAATATCTTCAAAAACTTATAAAATTGTTGATCTAGTTTTTGCTATCTAAGTCTCTAAGGAAATGACGACGATGTTCTTTCTAAATTGATCTTAGTTGGAGAGACATGTTTTTCGTATTCTCAGGAACGTTTTCTTCATTTTTTTTTTCAAATTTCTCAGTTTCCCTCTCAACTTCAATCTCTTTTTGTACTTATGTATCCAATTCTCTATCACTTCTCAAATGGACTGCTTTAACTTCCTCTTTGGTTTTATCTTTAGGATTAATTTTTGTGTTTCTAGGAAGTGTTCTTTGAGGCCTATTGCTAAGTGAGTTAACAATTTGTCCCAGTTGATTCTCAGTGTTTCTAATTACAGTACTCTAACTTCTTAATTGATTCCCCATCTATAACACCACTTCTTCTATAGACAACTTCTTATCCTAAATTTGTTGGTTATTGGTAAAGCAGGAAGATAAGAAGGTCTATAGTTAGAACTACCCTGATTATTCCAGTTTCTCATTGGGTTTGCTAGATTGTTCCCCCATTTTTGATTTCCATCACCAAATTTATTATTCCAGTTAAAGTTATGGTGGGTTTTCCAACTTGGGTTATAATAGTTAGAATATGGGTTATTGGGTATTTTATTAATTTTATTTAAAGTGTCAAATGATAGATGAGAATCAATCTTTTGTTTGAATGAGTTTTCCTCAATCACATGAGGTTTTTGAGATAAGTTCATTTTGAGATTGTCTAACTTCATAGATATTGCAACAACTTGAGATGTCAAAATAGAAATCACATCAGTATCATGAATAATAGCTACTTTCTTAGAAATTACCCTTTAGAGGGCCGTTGAAAGTTATTAGTAGTCATCTCTTCTTTTAATTCATATGCTTCATCAAATGGCTTTGACATTAATGAACCTCCAACAACAACGTCAATAATAGATCTAAGGGATCCTACTAACCAGACTAACAAAGTGAGATGTGGACTCTTCCTAAGGAGTTCTTTAAATCGTTCCTAAGCTTTGCATATTGACTCAATTTCATATTGAGTAAATGAAGTAATATCATTTCTAAGATTAGCAGCTTTTGAAGGTGGAAAATTCTTAGCTAGGAATTTCTACGCTAAATCTCCCAAGTTCTGATAGATACATGTGCTATTGAGTTTAACCACATCTTAGCTTTATCCTTTAAGGAAAATGGAAAAATTCTAAGTTTAACAACGTTGTTTGATATGCTATCGTAGTAAAATGTAATACATAGTTCTAGAAAACTAGCAGGGTGTAAGTTTGAATCCACAGATGGCATTCCCCCCCAACTAATTACTTTTTTACCATTTAGATTATAACATGTTTTAGCTCAAATTAGTTAGCCGCTAGAACAGAGTTTTGTATGCTCAAATGAATTTCATATGTTTTAGGGTTTGCGTAATCCCTCAAAGGTCTTTGTACAAATGATGTTCATTTTCAGCTGTTCGATTATCAATGTTATTATGTGATGTGTTTTCTATTCTTGTAAATTGAGAAGTTTTTTTTATTATTTTTGAATTTTTATTATAGTTCGTTCTAACTAAAAATCGTAAGGTCTAAAACTTCAGATTCTGAACAACACATACAAAAGTAAAAGTTCAGAAAAAATAAAATTAAACAAAACACTCAAAAATAATTTTTTATGTATTTTATTATTATATATTTTAATTTTCTTAAAACATATTTTTAACGTACAAAACAAACACTTATATATTTAAATAACACTCTAATTTTCCTAAAATAAGTCTACAGTTCAAATAGAATTTCTAAGTCAGAAGTTCTGTCGCTTCTTTCCTTCCCTGGTAACGACACCAAAAACTTGATCCCTAACACAATGAGTGCGTACTTAGTGTGTAATTACTTCAATTTCAATCTCAGGAGATGAGGCCAAAAACTTGATGCCGCGACAGTTTTAAAATGTTTAATTCTTAATTGAATATTATATGTCAAATAATTCTTATTTTCTTCCCAAAATTTAATTTTAGGGGTGCTACACAAGTGCACGTATCATTTCAAGTAATATATGAATTTCTTTTTAAGCCTCAAGTATCGATCTCAAGGGGAAGGTGAAAACTCTTTTATGAACTTAGTAAAACTTTACTTAAATTCCAAACAATTTTCTAGCAAATAAGGTTGCAAGTTTGTGTAAAAATAAGTAACTAACTCATAAAAATCCTATTTCAAAGCTTAAAGAAAATGCTTAGTGTTTCTAAACTAATTAAATGAAAAAGAGTTCATATTATGTAAGTCTTTCCCCTAGCAATTAAATCATAATTAGGGTAAGAATCAAATGTTTAAAGGTTTAAATGTACTTTTTTAACAAATAGGAGCAATCTTATTATTTACTTTCTTTGAGTGCATAAAGAACATTGGCTAACCTAGACTTAGGTTTCTAAATCTAAGGTTATGCTGGTGTTGACCTCACTTTTGTTGAGGTCTAGTCTTTCTTCTTTGGAAGCCTAGGATCTAGCCATAGAACTTTCCTGTTGACTTTCTTAGGGGATTAGTGATGGAAACCTACCCCATTAGAAATTCTAAACTTCTATTTACTTTTCTTAGAGTTTCACTTGTTTAGTTTTGACCTTTAGCACTCAGAAGATTGAAACCAACATGGGGGAGCTCAAGGGGAGTCCCCATAGAATTTAAGGCCTTAAGGTTAGCCCTGGATGGCTCGGTCATGGTCTTGGTCAAGCACACACACAATCCTAAACCCTACAAATCATTCAACCTTGACCTTTTTCCCCACTCTTTTTGAAGCTAATGTGGGTGGTCCCCCAAACTCTTAGCCTTTGGCTAAAATGGCTAGGATTAACACATGGAGGATCCAAAATGGCCCTCCCCTTGGTCTCATGGCTCAAAGAAGGTTATATTATGGTTAACATCTCCAATAGACTTGAATTCTACTAAACACCCATCTTTGGCCTTCTACCCCCAAAATTTTCCAAAATTACCAAAATGCCCCTGAAACCCTAATTTTCCCAAAATTGCCCAAATTGCCAATTCTCACCCAAAAATTATAACAAAGCACCTCAAACCATTAAAATTGAACAAAAAACCCCAATTTCTTAAAAATTCCCAAAATATACCTATTTTACGTAAAATTACCAAAATGTCCCCCCATGTCCCAAAATTTTCCAAAACCTCCAAATTTACTCCAAATATCCCCAAAATCAATCCTAACCACCCAATGATCCAAATTGCACCAAATTCCCCAAAATTGTCCAAAATTCCCAAATTTCCCCTAAATACCCAAAGTCACCAAATTATCCCCAATTTCCACTAAATTGATTTCAAACTCCCCCAATTTCTAATCCAAATGAAAATTCATCATGTTTAAGCCCGATTGAAACCAAATTCTAGTCCAATTGAACCCAAATTTAAACCTAAATGTGAATTTCAAGCGAATTACCCCAAAATTGACACAACTCCAAATCTCACCAAATCAAGTCGTGTGACCAAATCAATTTCCCCAAATTTACTTCCTAAACTCTTCATGGAATCCCCTTAAACCAATTGGATCCTTCAATTGATTTCTTAACCAAGCCCAAGTCAAGCCCAAATCTATTTGTTAGCCCAAAACCTAATTTCAATCCTTAAATCTAAATTAACTTAAACCTTTTGCATTAACCAAGCTTAACCATCTCTGTCATTCCTAAGCCCCTTAGGATGCTAATTAAATCACCTAAGGAACAAATCTTGAGCCATGGACCAAGGTTCCCCCAAATCATGGAGCCTTCCAACCTAATTTGGCTAAGCTCTCTGCTCCATGCCATCAACCATCAAACCTCCAAACTAATCGCCATTAAAAATTCCCTGTAGCCACCTTTTCTTGCCTGACCAGCCACCTTACTTGCAAGGAAACCCAAAATTGAAGGAAGCTACCTTGATTTAAACCATAATTTTTACCCATTTAAATGTGGCTCATGCCATTTGTATTGTGGCACGCTCAGACCTCCACCTAAGCATCCTCTTCCACTCCTAGTTTAGCCAATTGAGCCCTAATTTCATGGCTATAAATTGAACCCCTCTCACAGCCATTAGAGGATTGCTTCCAATTCCTTGGGGAGGCCCTACCAAATTTCTCTCAAAGCTTCCTCCAGCCTTTTTATGCTCAATCCCACCATTTTATCCACTCAAAACAATTGCCCAAGCTCAATTTAATCACCCAAAACTAGGACCTTTCACGACCATCCCACCAAATTCCACCAAACTTCAAATTGATTGTTCCAAAAGCTTCCCCAAAGCAAAAGAGGAAGTTTCCCTTAAAAAGCCCCTCTCTCGAGCACCCTAACCTAGTCTTTGACCAAGCCCGAATCACCATTTGGTCGAAATTATACTTCAACCCAATTTTAGCTCAAAGTAACTCCTCGAGGAGCTTTATGGACTCAAGCCAATCATTTTAAACCAATCCAATCGAGGTTAAACCTCTTAGACGATATAGACTGAAAAACCTAAATTTGCGCCCAATTTCACAAATTGTGAAGAGAATATTTATTTTGTATGCTTTTAACCATATGAATGTACTCGTCTCACCAAGATGAAGCTATATGAGCAAACCCCAAATGATTTGGTTGAGTATCGAGCAAGATCTTATGTTTAGAAAATGAGTAGTTCTTGGTTTAGGTTTGATGGGGATGATGAACGGATGTTGTCCATTGCGCGCATGTATTGATCTAATAGTAAAGGAGGTGTCGGATGAACCTTTGAAACATAAAGCGCGGTTGAGTCGGTGCTAACACGAATGGCAACATTGAATGGGAGCGCGACACGTGGATTCTTCAGAGCTACCTAGGATGAGTCTGCATCGCGTGGATGAGTAGAAAAATAGGGCTTTTTGATTTAAATTAATTCACAAAACTTTTAAAATGCATAACTTAGTGTAGAAAAATACTAAAAATAAAATAAAAATATCACTGTGCTCAGTGAACAGAGGAGAATAATGCAGTTAAAAATATAAATATCTTATTTTTATTTATTTTAAAATTAATTAAATACTCTGAAACTTGTTTAAATCATAAATAATTAAATATTAATCACAAAAATATGAAAATTGGAGGGTTCAATCCTCACACAATTAGGGTTGTTCTTTGATTTTTCCAAAGTCAGAGAGCACCTCTAACATTAGAAACCCTAATTTTTAATGTAAATCACTCTTATTTGCTTAAAATAATTATAAAAAATTAAATATAAGTTAGAAATTTATAAAAATAAGTTTGGCACGTTTAATTTAAAATAAAAAAAAAATATTTTTGCTCTCTGACTTTGGAAAAATCAAAGAACAACTCTAATTGTGTGAGGATTAAAAATAAAAAACTTAAAAATTTCAGACATATTTTGCTAATTTAAAGTTGAGAGAATTACCAAAATTAAGAAAAATACAAAATAATTCAAATAATTAACAATTTAAGACAATTTGAGGCTTACCACTTCATGGGGTTTCTGTAAAATTTTAAGACCATTTACATCATTTTTAGTATAAAAGTAAATTTTCTAAATAAATATGAATTTTTGCTTAAAATAATTATATAAATTAAAAGAATAATCAGAAAAATATAAAAAGTGATTTGGAGTGGTCCTTGTGACCATTGTCACCTAAGAAAAATAAAACTAATGTAGAAATAAAAAAAATATTTTTGGGCCATTCAAAATAATAATAAATAATTAAAAATAACAAAAATACAAAAAATGCATAAAAATGACACAAATTATTCCCTGATTACTTGAGACCACTTAAAATGTTTTTCCTAATTTTCTTAATATAGTTATGTATTTTTAAATACCAAAAATGTAGTTTCTTTAATTTTGCATTAAAATAATTACAATAAATAAAATATAAATTACAAAAATATAAAATTAGCTTTTTTGAGTTCTCTAAACTGAAAGGAACAAAAGAAAAGTATAAAAAGAATTTTTAAGATTAAATTATATTTTCTATTTAATTAACCACCAAAATAAGCAAAAAATTATAATGATTAAAATAAAACTAAAAAAAATTAAGAAAATTTTTCCTGGAGGTTCTCTAATCAGTGAACATGCAATAAAGGATTGAGGATTTGTTTTGGTCAACTAAATAAATTAACATTGAAAATCATTATTTTTTAGTAAAAAATAGTTATTGAAATTTTAATAGAATTGAGAAAATTTTAATTTCTCCTCTAGTAATTTAATTGACCCATGGGTGGGGTACTAAGAAAATTTCAAAGTCATTTGAGTTAAATTTAATGAATTATCAAGTGAAAAGCCCTTAGAGCAAAATTGTAATTATAGAATTTTGATGCTCTAATTAAAATTTAGGCAAAGTTAAAGGATAAATCGGTAATATTGATCATTTTGAGCTCTCATAAATGTTTGAAACATATAGTTTTAAGAGGTAGAAACTAACTTATTACTTTTCCTATAACAATGGTGAATTTGTATTTTTCTTAAATTATTGTGACTTGGAAGTTAATCAAATTGGATGTTCCTATGGTAGTGGGCTTGAGCTAGAAAGATGATAACTAACTCATTTAAAGCCCCTAATTGGTGCTTAGATGATAAGTACGACCTTTTAATAAGAATTAAATCCATTTACCTTGAAATTTTGATTATTGCAAATTTACCCTGAAAACTTAACTTATGGGCTTATTAGTGAATTAAGCTTAATTTGAATTTACTTACTGAGGTTTAGAAAAGGGAAACATAACCAATCATGAATACCTTTAAAGCACTACGAGCTCAACTTTAATCATAAGCACAAGATCCTTAATGATTCAGCTTGCCCTTAAGGGCGTCCATCCACATAATTCCTAAATAAAACTTCAAGAGAATACCTAATTACCCCGCTCAAGGGATAGTTACATCATCAAGGTTCATTGAGTACATGATAAATTAATTACCACTGCATCTAAATTTAGCTCTGGATGATTGATTTAACAATATAAACTCGAAATAATGTAGAAGACTTTAAAAGTTGTTTAGGGTTATGCAATTTTGTAATCTTTTGGATATTTTGAAGGACAATTGAACTTATTTTGCTTTGTTCAAGAAAATCTTCCTTAAATCTTTTAGGAACCTACTGAGTTATGCCCCGGGACTCGTTAAATCACTTAAATCAATAAAAATGACCTACACTGCCTATCCTATATTTATGCCCCAATGCTCAAGGATTTGAGTCTTCCCTAAGGTATTTAAATCCTTGTGAGAAAATGAGATATTTCTTTTGTCACATATGGATCTTCAGGCTTGTATATGTTTGAGGTCTAGGTGGCTAAGGCAATGACAATAATGCTAATGTGTGCTAAATGAGGGATATAAAGTGGGATTTAGAATAACATCTCCTACCTCGAGGTCCTTCAATGAAGGGAGACGATAGGACAGACGATGTTATTTGTCCACTCTTGATAAGATTGTTTCCCCTAATAATCTTACTTTGTCAGTAGTCCTACCTTGATTAGAGTAATTAACTAGTGGACTATACTACTTTGGAAAAATATTTTAAACAACAATCTTTTTTAAATCAAAATTAATTTTGCCTGCTAAAGGAAATTCTACATGCATGAAAATTAAATTAGCTTGAAAACTTATAAAGGCCCATAGTTAATCACTTTGATCAAGGTTAGGGACTGCTCTTTGTAGCTTATCAGGTTAGTGGCTCTTAGTCAAGGTTAGGAAGCACCCAGTCCAACTCTGAGCCCCCACCTTCACTGAATCCTTACACTTAGTCTCGGTCTTTTATATGTGGCTACAGGTTTTCCTTTTACTTACTTGTGTTTTCTTACAACTAACGTTTCAACTTTCCATATCGAATGCTCCTATTTTATTTTCCTATAATTTATTTAAATTTCTTGCAAATTATTTTATGTTTTATGAGACTATCTATGTAGCGGTACCAGAAACCTAGGTACGCATTTACATTGTATGCATTGCAATTTTCCCATTTATCGTACAACATTTTCTTACCCGCATTTATTTTTCAAAATTAGATCTTCACTTTTAAAACAATGAACGAACAAAATACACTATTTTGGGTTCACAAAAATTTCTTGGATGGGGTAACCTACAATAGCTAACAAGAGTTCTCTGGTTTAAACGAGCTTAATAACTTGTTTAGACTAAGTAAATTCAAGAGAAAATAGTGGTGTCAGAATAAGGGAACTATAAGATCCTGACCGGTGTCATTTTTTATAAATTAACCCCCCCTAAAAAAACTTGAACAACAACAACAACAAAACTTGTCACATAAACTGCAAAACTATAAAACCTTAAACTTGGAGTCATTGCAGTAAGGAGCTTGGAGCTAATTATGTGGTTAGCACAATAAGGATGTACAAAAGAACATCTTTAAGAGAGCCAACAAATCTACAACAACAAACCTTTCCTAGAATTAAATAAAAATCCATAGGATTTTGAGGTAGCTCATCTAGTATTACATAAATCCTCAACTTATCCTTAGGCCTTTGCATAGCCATGTTGTGCAATTTCAGCCCTAACTCGATTTAGGCTCCAAGGTCATCGTTCGTTATGACATAAAACCTCCTATCTTCCAGGCTATTTGTATGACAGTGTCATGCAAGTGTAAGCCCTAAATAATAAAATTGGCAGGATGAAATATCTAATAATATTTCATCAAAATTGAAGCCAAACCATTATACAGCTTGAGAAGTCACTGAGGTTCCCCTCAGGATCTGTGACATCTCTTAGTTTTCACCCTTTGGATTTAAAAAATTAACAGTTCCTATTCGATCTTTCCCATTTGATAATTCTTCATTCGACCTTGGAAGCTCTAAACATTGAAGACTTGAAGACAATACCTCTGATCTAAATCGAAAGTTTTCTTAGGCGATTTTGGTTATTTAAGATGTGATTAATTATAGAGGCTTGCCCTTATATGAAACTTTGGAACCCATGTAATATAAACCCTGTCTAATCTTTCACATTAGTAAGGGAACTTATTAGTCAACATAAGGATTTTGCAGACTAGAATGGTTGTCATAAATTTTTTAGTTTATTTAATCGAGCCTCACTATCAAGTAACATATTTATTACCCGTAATAGATGCATGACTTGTGGTGTTGTGCTCATTTATTTAAATCATTATCTATATGAGATCAATTAGGTCTCGTATTTTCAAATTTTAAAATGCTACTTTTCAAAATTATATACATATATAATAAACTAAATATATTTTAAGCCAATAACATCTCCCATGTTGACAACTGAAAGCTGGGTAGGTTCTAGTATGTCACTCTAGATTACCCACTGTACTTTCTCTTTAGGACTAATCGATCATGAAGTTCTAAACTCTGGATCAAATTTGTTAAGGTTTTAGCCGTCATCCTAAAATTACCAATTTTCATTCATTAAAATCTATCTACCTATCTATTTGCACTAACCAAAAAGCTACCTTATCACCACCAGATTAATATGATTCTTACTAGTTGAGAAACACATAGCCCACCTCATTATGGCTTCACAACAAGTTTGAACATACCAATTGACTAAATTGAATATGTAAATTAATTATGAAGTAATGAATCATCACAAGTATGTGATAAGAGAAATCTGAAACAATTCTAATCCTATAAAAGATTAATTCTTATTGCAAGGAGAAATATAAAGAAAACTACTCAGATCTCATGGGGATAACACAATAAAACATGATCTATATTAAAATTCAGATTCACATAATTAACAAAACTTAAATAAAAATACAAATTACTTATCTTAAATTTCTCCCTAAGCAAATCCTGTGAAGTTCCTTTGATGATTTCTCAACTCTCCTTACAATTTCACTCCAAGACACACACACACATACACACACAAACCAAAAGCTCTCCCTCACACACAAACACACCAACGACACCCTGATGCGAGTAGATTTAGAGTATAAATTTTGCAAATATTTTTAAATATTACAAAATACACACGACAGATTAAAAAAAAATGCAGTGTAATCCTAACTAAAATACCTTTTATGAAAATAGTTTATCTTTAAAACTCTTTTTAAACTACCAAATTTCCTTTAAAATCAACAAAAGTAAACGTATCACTCAAGTAATAAAGGGCTCTAATGGAGTACTAGATATCGATCCCATAAGGAAGTTGGAAAAATCTATAAGTAAATTCTTAAAATTATTTAATAAGTTAAAAATACAAAAATAAAAGTAAAGTGTGAAATTTGAATATTAAATACTAAAGCGAATGCTATATAAAATGGAGTTGAAATACAAAGTTAACTAATTAAAAACTAAACTTTCAAAAGTAAACTTACAAAAACTAAACAATGTTTTTGTTGATGGAAGATTCAAATTTAAGAAAGCATCCTTCTCCTTTACAATAAGTGTATGGATTGTGAAGAAATTAAAATCATTTATATATATATATATATAAGAAAGTGGGNAAGATTAAATCCTGTTATGAAAGAGGTTGTTAAGAGAGAAATTTTAAAGTGGTTAGATGTTGAAATTATCTTTCCTATTTCAGATAGTGCATGGGTTAGTCCAATTCACTGTGTTCCTAAGAAAGGAGCAGTAACTGTATCTGTGAATGAGCATAATGAGTTAATACCTACTAGATAAGTTACATAGTGGAAAATATGCATTGATTATAGAAAATTAAATCTTTCCACTAGGAAAGATCATTTTCTACTACCCTTTCTAGATCAAATGCTGGATAGACTAGCTGGGCATAAATAGTTTTATTTTTTGGATGGATATATCGATTATCACCAAATTCAAATATCTTCTAAGGATCAAGAGAAAACAACATCTACCAGTCCTTATGGTACTTTTGTTTTTAGAAGAATGCCCTTTAGTTTATGTAATGCCCCTGTTACATTTCAAAGATTTATGACAGAAATTTTTTGTGATTTAATTGAAAAAGGGATTGAAGTCTTTATGGATGACTTTTCAGTGTTTAGAAATCATTTGACTCATGTTTAGATCATTTATCTAAAGTTCTTAAGCGCTGTGAAGAAACAAATTTAGAATTTAATTGAAAAAGGGATTGAAGTATTCATGGATGACTTTTCAGTGTTTGGAACTTCATTTGCATTTATCTAAAGTTCTTAAGTGCTGTGAAGAAATAAATTTAGTCATTAACTTGGAAAAATGTCAATTTATGGTAGTAGGAGGAATTATATTAGGTTATCAAATATCAGAAAATGGTATGGAAGTAGATCCTGCTAAAATTCAAGTGATCACTAATTTAACTTATCCAACAAATATAAGGGAAATTAGGAGTTTTTTAGGACATGCTAGATTCTACTGGCAATATATTAAGGACTTTTCAAAGATTGCTAAGCCTTTATGCCATTTACTGGAGAAAGATGCAATTTTCAATTTTAATGGGGAATGCCTAAAAGCTTTTAAATTATTAAAAGAAAAATTAATCATTGCACCAATTATTGTTTCACCAAATTGGGAAAAAACTTTTTGAACTTGTGTGTGATGCAAGTGATTATGCTATTGGAGCTGTTTTAGGAAAAATATATGATAAAATTTTCAAAGTTATTTACTTTGCTAGTAAAACTCTTTATGAAACTCAAATTAATTATACAACAATTGAAAAAGAGTTATTAGCAATAGTATATGCCTTTGATAAATTTAGATCATATTTGATTGGTACAACAACTGAAAAAAGTTATTAGTAATAGTATATGCCTTTGATAAATTTAGATCATATTTGATTGGAACTCATTGTATAGTGCATACAAATCAATCTGCTATTAAGTAATTCATGAAAAAGAAGGACACTAAACTGAGACTTATAAGATGGATTCTTCTTTTAAAAGAATTTGATTTTGAAATAGTAGATTGGAAGGGAACTGAAAATCACATTGCTGGTCATTTGTCCAAGTTTGAATTAGAAAAACCACTCTGTTTTGAAAAAGAAATTAATTAACATTTTTCAGATGAAACATTGTTCATTGTAAATGAGTGGTGTGTTCTGTGGTATGCTGACATTGTGAACTATATTGTTAGTGATCTTAAACCCTATGGAATGACATACCAACAAATGAGGAAATTTATTTCTGAAGCTAAAACTTATTTTTGGGATGACCCATATTTATATAAACAAGGAAAGGATCTAATCATTCAAATATATGTACCATTAGAAGAAACTTATGAAA
>JXCR01035171.1:68833-89991 GCA_002079205.1 Phalaenopsis hybrid cultivar
TAGTAATACTAAATCAAATCCAAAAGACTAGAATAAAGAGCAAGTTAAAGCTGTACAACTTAGAAGCGGAACAGAGTTGGAAGGTAGCGTTCAAAAAGAGATTGAAGTAGAGAGAGAGAAGAAATTGAAGAATCAAAAGAGGACACTCCAAAAGATTCCGCCAAAAATTGATTTAGAAAAACCACCACCTCCAATTCCTCAGAGACTTCGACAACAGAAGTTGGATAAGCAATTTTAAAAATTTCTAGAAATATTTAAGAAGCATACAATCAATATTCCATTTGCTGAAGCCTTAGAATAAATGTCAAGCTATGTAAAGTTTATGAAGGATATTATCAATGGAAAAAGGAAGTTTGAAGATAATTAAATTATTGCACTTAGTGAGGAGTGCAGTGCTATAATTCAGAAAAAACTTCCTAAAAAGCTTAAAGATTCTGGTAGCTTTATAATTCCATGTGTAATAGGAGACAAATTTTATGGGAAAGCTTTATGTGATTTAGGTGCAAGGATTAACTTTATGCCATTATCAATATTTAAGAGATTGGGATTAGGAGAAATAACCCCTACTACTGTAACTCTGCAGTTAGCAGATCGTTCAATAACATACCCTAAAGAGTTATGGAAGATGTCCTATTGAAATTGGATCAATTTATCTTTCTTGTTGATTTCTTTGTGCTAGATATGGAGGAAGATAAAAAGATACCTATTATATTGGGGAGACCTTTCCTAGACACAGGAAGAGCAATAATAGATGTTCACAAAGGGGAATCAACAATGTGCATCAATGATCAAACTGTTACTTTTAACATTTTAAAATTAATGAAATACTCTGCAAAAGGTAAAGAAGATGAATGCTATAGAATGGATGTTATAAGTATCTGAGCGAATGCCATTTCAAGACTACTTATGAAGTAAAATTTGAAGAAAAAGATTTAGAAAACGAGCGAGAAGAGGAATTAGATCAATGTGTAAAACTTCTTAAGGAAGATTAAAGTTATGTTCAAAAAAGTTTTGAAATTTTGGACATGACAGACAAAGACAAATCATTTTGTCCATCTATTGAAAAACCTCCAGAATTGAATTGAAATTACTTCCTGAACATTTAAAATATGCCTTTTTAGGAGATTCCTCTACTTTACCTGTTATATTTTCCTCAAAGTTAACAAAGAAAGAAGAAGNCTTACTCCAAAGGTAATTAACTTTTTTTACCAATTACCACCGGAGACTTTATGTTCTTATGCAAATTATAGTCCTCGTGAAGCGGAGTTAGACAAGATTATTTCATATTTGACTATTGGGAGAGGACTTTAGAAGATAACCACCGGGAGGAGAGTAAATTTCCCACTTCAAAGTTATGTGCACCTTCAATGGCCTGACGCTATTTCATTTATACTCGTCTGCTTTCGACCAATCATCTTAGTAAAGTGACCAGAGAGAGAGAAAGATTGAATTATTGTATTCAGGAGGGAAAGCCCATTAACATAGGGGCTTTGATCTATCACACTATCATCAGTTCAACTGCTGCTGCAACTACTGTAGGTATGGGATTTACTTCCTTGATATTTTCATTATGCGAGCAGGCTGGAGTGAAGTATGATAGTTGGGAGGAAGTTATATTACCTCTAAAGCCCATTACAAAGGTGAATGTGAAGACTTATTCTGAGCATTTGATTTTTAGTTGGAGAGGAACATTTTCCAAAAGTTATGGATTAGAGACGTCTGCTGCATCTACCTCTGCTGCATCTTCATCACAACCATCTACTTCTCATGCTTCTACATCTAGAGGTGATACCAGGACTTAGGATGAGTTATTGCAGAAAATAATGGACAATATCAATTTTATTGCTGATAAGATACAAAATTTAGAGCATTTTGCAGATCATACTAGTAGTTATAATAGAAGGAAGTGTGATTATGAAGAGAAATTCCACTCATCTTTGGAAAGCCTGATTAGAGGTGAACAAGGAGTGCAATTTCCTCCATATCCTTATTATGAGCCTATAGAAAAATGGTACAGCGGTGATTCTAAGGATGAAGAGTAGAGCTAAGAGATTCATTTTATGATTGTAATATGNGCTTAGACATGTTAGAATAAGAATTTGAATGTTAAGTTGACTGGTGCTAAAATGTGCACTGGCGTTTAAGCGCTACATCCGATGCTTAATCACGGCAGTTTAATCACATGTGCAAATTTTGATTTCTAGAAGGTATGACTGTAATTTAGTTGGAATAAACGTGTCTTGGAAGTTTCTAGTCGTGCCTAGAAATTATGAGGGGGAATTAGGCCTTTAAATAGAAAGGGATTGTGAGAGAATTTCACCCCGAATTATTTTTAGCCCTAAAAGTCTAAGGAAGAGTGAGATTTAGAGAAAATGCCTTAATGAGAGATGAATTTGAAGAAGAAGGAAGAAGCCATGAAGAAGAAGTTCATTAGTTAAAGTGCACAGGAGATGTATAATGGTTTCTTAGTTGTTAGTATTGAAGGAATATCGAAGAAGATCAACAAGATGGAGAATACTATATCTGTATTAGAGACTAAGGTGCTTGAATTTCATGCTCATCTAGAACATATTGCGTGGCAAATTAAGATGCAACTCAACCATACCAGTTATATAGAGGAAGAAGATAAAGTTATGTTCCTTAAGAAAAAGTGGATCGAAGATGATAGTATTAGAGCCGTCACCACCGTCCGTGTTATCAACTCTATATTCCTGGAGAGATTACTAAAAGACAAGAATTCGTTCCTTCTAATGAAGAGTGGCATTAAGTTAAGTGTTAGGAATTGTGTGTTTGAAGTCATGTTTTTAAGTGTGTTAGTGTTTATGTCTTGTGTTTAGTGTTTGTGTCACTTATGTGTTTAACTGTAAAATGTGTGCTAAGTGTTTTGTACTTAGGAAAATTTTCTCATCCAAGATTATTTGGAGAGAGAACTAAGTGTTAAATGTGTTTGTACTTTTTTGTGAATTAATATGGCTTGTTTTTTTTTAATTTGTGTTATTTTTAGCCTCGAATTGAATTAATTATTACAGAGAATTTTAAGAGAGAAGGGAGTTATAGGAAGTAAAAATAGTCATTAAGTGCTATGAGACCATTTAGGGGTAGTTTACATAGGCTAATAGTGCATTTTACTTATAATTAAAAATTTTGAAAATTGTGCACTGTCGCCTAAGCTTAACATCTCGCGCTTATGCGCCAGCCAACCCGAGAGGCAGGCGCCTAAGCGCCACTTCCCCCCGCTTAAGCGCCAGTTCATGAAAACTGGTTTGTAAACTATTAAAAGTGAATTTTAAGTCCAAAAATACCATTTTTTAACACCTCCTATCATCTTCCCCAACTCAATTTCGCAATTTTGAGGGCTAGGTCAAGTGGAATTTGAAGATTTNTTTACTCCAAAGGTAATTAACTTTTTTTACCAATTACCATCGGAGACTTTATGTTTTATGCAAATTATAGTCCTCGTGAAGCGAAGTTAGACAAGATTATTTCATATTTGACTATTGGGAGAGGACTTTAGAAGATAACCACCGAGAGGAGAGTAAATTTCCCAACTTCAAAGTTATGTGCACCTTCAATGGCCTGACGCTATTTCATTTCTACTCGTCTGCTTTCAACCAATCATCTTAGTAAGTGACCAGAGAGAGAGAAAGATTGAATTATTGTATTCAGGAGGGAAAGCCCATCAACATAGGAGCTTTGATCTATCACACTATCATCAGTTCAACTGCTGCTGCAACTACTGTAGGTATGGGATTTACTTCCTTGATATTTTCATTATGCGAGCAGGCTGGAGTGAAGTATGATAGTTGGGAGGAAGTTTTATTACCTCTAAAGCCCATTACGAAGGTGAATGTGAAGACTTATTCTGAGCATTTGATTTTTAGTTGGAGAGGAACATTTTCCAAAAGTTATGGATTAGAGAGGTCTGCTGCATCTACCTCTGCTGCATCTTCATCACGACCATCGACTTCTCATGCTTCTACATCTAGAGGTGACACCAGGACTTAGGATGAGTTATTGCAGAAAATAATGGACAATATCAATTTACCGCTGATAAGATACAAAATTTAGAGCATTTTGCAGATCATACTAATAGTTATAATAGAAGGAAGTGTGATTATGAAGAGAAATTCCACTCATCTTTGGAAAGCCTGATTAGAGGTGAACAAGGAGTGCAATTTCCTCCATATCCTTATTATGAGCCTGTAGAAAAATTGTACATCAGTGATTCTAAGGATGAAGAGTAGAGCTGAGAGATTCATTTTATGATTGTAATATGATGTGAGCTATGTGGTCTATGCTTGCTACATTTGCATCTGTGTGTTGTTCTGGACAATGTTGTGTTTTGGATGTTTATGTTTTATTATTATGACATTTGTGGTAGTTAATATTTTATTTTTAAAATTTAGGTTAGTAGCTGTTGTTTTGTGTTTAGTAATGTGATTTAGTTAGTTTATAACTTAACTTAATTTCATATATGTTATAAAGTAAAAAACCTTGCTAGCTTAGATCTAAAACTTGAAATTAAGAAACTGTTGCCCTGTATTTTTCTTTTATCATGTANGCTATGTGGTCTGTGGTTGCTACATTTGCATCTGTGTGTTGTTCTGGACAATGTTGTGTTTTGGACGTTTATGTTTTATTATTATGACATTTGTGGTAGTTAATATTTTTTTTTTAAATTTAGGTTAGTAGCTATTATTTTGTGTTTAGTAATGTGATTTAGTTAGTTTATAACTTAACTTAATTTCATATCTGTTATAAAGTAGAAAACCTTGCTAGCTTAGATCTAAAACTTGAAATTAAGAAACTGTTGCCCTGTATTTTTCTTTTATCATGTAAGTTTATTGTTTGCTTTTATACTCATTATTTAGAAGTCTATTGAATCTCTACATGTTAAACTAAAAGAAAATATAGAAAATTTGATCAAAAAATAATTTTACTTCTGTCTTTAGTTTTATACTTGTATAATTATGATGTTAAAAATTCTTGTCAGCATGTTATTGTTAAATTTTCATTCCTTCTTATATATATCTAATGCTAAACTGTTTAAACTGTTAAAAATTTAAGTTTGAGGGGGGGGGGAGATGAAAAATATTTTCAAAACTGGAATTTTATTTGTTCTCAAATGTACTACAAGTGAATTTGAATTTAAAAAAAATGATTATGTATATGAAGTTATATTAGGGAAGTAAAATTTGATTTTATAAATGAGGAAAGAAAATGGATTATGTATATGAAGTTATATTAGGGAAGTAAAATTTGATTTCAGAAATGAGTAAGAAAATTTAGTTAAAATTTTTAAAAACTAGAATTTTATTTGTTCTCAAATGTGCTACAAGTGAATTTGATTTGAAAAGAAAAAAATTGATCCTAAATTTGGAAAGTAAAATTTGATTTTAGAAATAAGTAAGAAAATTTAGTTAAAATTTTAAGTGATGAAGAAAATGTTTAAGTTAAAAAAATTTAGTATAGAAAATGATTAATATAAGTGGCTATCTTTAGTAAGAAAAATTGTATTTTTAAAAAATTTAGATAATTTAGAATTTTATTTTTAATACTTAAATTTCTTTTATTAAAATGATTTCAAAACTATTATTATATCTATAAGTAAAAGTATTATATCAAGAATTTATTTTAGGAAAGGAGTAGTGGAATTCAAAATCATTAAAGACCTATCCGGATATAGTAATCCTTGCCTAAAAAAGAAAAAGAAAAAGAAGAAGAAAAAGAAAAAGAAAAGAAAAAGGAAAGAAAATAAAAAGAAAAGAAAAAGAAAAGAAATGTAAGGGAGGAGAAGCTTGAGGATTAGTGCTTAATCAAAAATTGGTTCTACATTTGATCTTTTTAAAGTATTAGACTTGATAAAATCTTAAGCTTATAAATATAATATAGTAAGTAAATTTATTTTTAATAAAAATTTTTAAGTNCTTAAGCTTATAAATATAATATAGTAAGTAAATTTATTTTTAATAAAAATTTTAAGTAGAGAAAATAAAAGAACTAAAATCTAAATTTAGAGAACTTAGAATATTTCTGAATTAGATAGAAACTCATATTTTCATAGTTCTTAACATTAAAAATTTTAAAACTTTAAGTTGGTCTCGTTTACTAATATTTTTTTTCTAAATTGGACTACAATATGTCTAAATCTAAATCTTAGTAACTTCTAAAGAAACTCATATACATATCATACATATTTGGTTTTTAAAGATTGAAGTGTCACTTGAGTTTTTAAGTTTGGGGGATTTGGATATTCCTAAAATATAGTGTTTTTAGACACACTTTTATACCTATTTTTGAGATATTGTGCTTTAATTCAAGGTATTTTTGTGTTTTTCTTGCAGATATAAGTAAAAATGGAAAAAATACTCAAAGGAGTGAAAAAAGAATCAAATTTGGAGCAAAAAGGTGAAAATTTGTGCAAAAGAGTTTTGGCGCCCAAGCGCCGGTTAAACAGAGTAGGCCGCGCCTAAGCACCGAGGCCCCGCACTTAAGCACCAATGGCAGTTACTAGACGAGTAAAATCAGTTTTCACAAANAAAGCTTTAAGTTGGTCTCATTTACTAATATTTTTTTTCTAAATTGGACTACAATATGCCTAAATCTAAATCTTAGTAACTCCTAAAGAAACTCATATACATATCATACATATTTGGTTTTTAAAGATTGAAGTCAACTTGAGGACAAGTAACATTTTAAGTTTGGGGGATTTTGATACACCTAAAATATATAGTATTTTTAGCAACTCCTAAAGAAACTCATATACATATCATACATATTTAGTTTTTAAAGATTGAAGTTTCACTATTTTAAGTTTGGGGGATTTTGATTTCCTAAAATATATAGTGTTTTCAGACACACTTTTATACCTATTTTTGAGATATTGTGCTTTAATTCAAGGTATTTTTGTGTTTTTCTTGCAGATATAAGTAAAAATGGAAAAAAAACTGAAAAGAGTGAAAAAGAATCAAATGTGGAGCAAAAAGGTGAAAAATTGTGCAAAAGAGTTTTGGCGCCCAAGCGCCGGTTAAACAGAGTAGGCCACGCCTAAGCACCGAGGCCCCGCACTTAAGCACCAATGGCAGTTACTAGACGAGTAAAATCAGTTTTCACAAATTTTGAAGAGGTTTTTGAGGCACCCATTGGCTTAATAGGTGGTTGTAACCACCATGCACGAAAATTATCATGAAAGGATGCGTCACTTGGGCAAATACATCAAATCAAGTCACATTTTGAAGAGATCCCAAGTCACCACTTGGAAAACTATAAAAGAAAGAAGAGACGACTTAGAAAAGAGGCCTGAAAATATTGGCAAGTTTTGAAAGNACTTTCCTTCTTAGCCGGTCTTCAGAATTATTCAAACTTTAAATTAGCCAATGTTCTTTATAGCATCTCTACTAAGGGTAAAGAATATTATTGCTCATATTTGACACAACACAATTTGAATTCTTCCACAACATAATTCCTATACTTATTACTGATTCATGATAAGAAGAAATATATTTTCATATAATACTTTTCTTCAACAAAAACTTTAGTTATCTTTTTACTATTTCGTTAAAATATCAAAAATACCAAAAAAAAATTTAATTTTAAATTCCTTCAAAAATCATTTTTAGTTTAAGTAATTATCTTCTTAAAATAGAAAAACTTTATAAAAGTGCATATTACATAATCTTCCCTGTGGGTTCGATATCCAGGTCTTAATCAAAATGTCCTATATTATTTGATAACGATACGTATACTTGCGTAGTATCTCAATATAAATATATATAAATTAAGAAGTTAAATTTTTATTTTTCTTTAGAATCAAGTTATTAGTTTTATTATAAAATAAGGAAATATAAATGAAAAATACAATCAGAAGTATTGCTATACTGTGCATAAGCATTAAGTATCCAGGGATCAGCAGGCTCCAACTTTACTTGGATAAACTGATCAGCCCCAATCAAACCGCCTTCATAAAGCAGAGATCTATTACTGAAAATGTTTTGCTTGCTCAGGAGTTGCTCCTTGACCTGGACAAGAATTATAGGGGAGGGAATCTGATATACAAACTGGACATAAAAAAAGCCTATGACACTATTGATTGGAAATTCATNAATCCTATATTATTTGATAACGATACGTATACTTGTGTAGTATCTCAATATAAATATATATAAATCAAGAAGTTAAATTTTTATTTTTCTTTAGAATGAACTTTTTAGTTTTATTGTAAAATAAGGAAATATAAATGAAAAATACAATCAGAAGTATTGCTATACTGTGCATAAGCATTAAGTATCCAGGGATCAGCAGGCTCCAACTTTACTTGGATAAACTGATCAGCCCCTATCAAACCGCCTTCATAATATGGAGATCTATTACTGACAATGTTTTGCTTGCTCATGAGTTTCTCCTTAACCTGGAAAAGATTTATAGGGGAGGGAATCTGATATACAAACTGGACATAAAAAAAGCCTATGACACTATTGATTGGAAATTCATACAGAAAATTTTGTCTGCTAGGGGGTTTCAGCCTGAGTTCTGCACTTTCATTCATAGATGGCTTCTCAATAATTGACACTCCATTTTTATAAATGGGAAAGCCCAGGGTTCTTTTTCTACTTCAAAGGGGCTGAAACAAGGTGACCCACTTTCCCTCACCATCTTCATGCTTGTCATGGACTACTTATCTAGAATTTTAGATAAGTCACTACTTACCCAGAGCTACTTTAGGTACCATCACAAATCCAATATGGATATATCTCATTTAATATATGTTGATGATGTTATGGTATTTTCTAGCATCCACAAAAGTGTTGTTAAAAAAGACTATCAATGTCTTTAAAATTNGTTAGATAAGTCACTACTTACCCAGAGCTACTTTGGGTACCATCACAAATCCAATATGGATATATCTCATTTAATATATTTTGATGATGTTATGGTATTTTCTAGCATCCACAAAAGTGTTGTTAAAAAAGACTATCAATGTCTTTAAAATTTCCAATCACAGTCTGGTCTGGTTTTTAGTCCTGCGAAGTGTCAACTTATATTCAACAAAAGGTACTCTCCAGATTGCAAATAGTGGATTTCAGAATACACTGAGTTCTCCATTACTAAACCTCCAATTAAATACTTTAGGATGCTCCTCATCAGTGGCAGATCCAAGCAGATTTAATTTGATGATTTCCTTCATAAAATTAAGTCTCNTAAAAGGTACTCTCCAGATTGCAAATAGTGGATTTCAGAATACACTGGTTCTCCATTACTAAACCTCCAATTAAATACCTTAGGATGCTCCTCATCAGTGGCAGATCCAAGCAGATTTAATTTGATGATTTCCTTCATAAAATTAATTCACACCTTTTTGGCTGGTCTCACTCTTTCCTCTCTAATGGTGGCAGAATTACCTTACTCAAAAGCACACTTACTATTTTTCCTTCCTACATTCTACAAACCACCTTTATGAAAAAAAGTACACAACTTCAATTGGAGAGTGCTTTTAATATATTCTTATGGTCTTGTCAAAGACAACAGCTTCACTGGGCTTCTTGGCAGAAGGCAGCTAAACCCAACCTGGCAGGGGGTATTGAGTTTAAAGGGCTCTAACAACTTATCCAAGTCAACTTTTGCAAAATGTGGATAAATTTCAGAGCTCAAAAATCTTTGTGGGCTAAGTTTATGAGGGGCAAGTATTGTAAAGATCAACACCCCTCTCTTATTGTCAGAAAATTGGTTGACTCTAGGATTTTGGTTAATATGCTGAAAGTGAGGCATCTTGCTGGGGAGATGTTTATTTGGGATTTGGGGACTGGAAAGGTGAATTTGTAGCTGGACCATTGGTAACCTAAGGAATGACTTAGTGCTCCCTCCACTGATTTCAATCCTAACCTTACTGTGGTAGATTTTTGGGAGGGTGAAAAATTGTTCATTACTTAACTGCAATCTATTCTTCGAGAACCTTATGTCTCAAATCTGTAAAATTCACTTTGACATAAGAAAGAAAGATAGAGTTATCTAGCAAAAATACACCAATTAATGTCTTACTAAAGCTATCTATGTAAAGCTCTTTAGCTGGGACCAGGTCCCATGGGGGGAGGTCATTTGGAATAAATTTCACTCCCCCTCTATGTCTTTCTTCTGTTGGAGATTTTTCAACAATCTTATGCCCACTGATGACATTCTTAAATTAAAGGGATTGAGGGGGCCATCTATATGCTATATGTGCTTTGAGAATAGGAAAACATCACTCACACCTTCTTTACCTATAATTTTGCTCAGGTGGTATGGGCTGAGTTTTTGGCTCAACTTAAGTTGAATGATTGTGACTTAAACTGGTCTAAGTTATCTGATTGTTGGCACAGCTGGAAAAGACAAAAATATGATCCCATCCCATTTATGGTGGCTTGGTACCTCTGGATGTCTAGGAACCAGACCAAATTTGAGGGCAAACCCATTCAGTATTCTAAGGTGGTAAGAAATTGTTTTTCTTACCTCTCCAAAATGATTAAGCACAAAAACTTCCCCAATGTCTGCAATACCATGATCACTGAAGTGAAAGTGCCCCCTATGATAAGTAAGGTCTATTGTAAACCTCCATAATAGTCTACTGTTAAAATCAATACTGATGAAAGCTGTAATGAATTGGGTGCTAGGGTGCGGGGTGTTTTCAGAGATAATCCCAGTCAGTGCCTTCTTTTTTTCCATGCTCCTACAAAGGACTTAGATGCACTTGAGGCATAACTTATTGCTATTTTCTGGGCTCTAACCTTTGCTTATAAATCAGAATGGTTCAATATCTGGAATGAGGTTGACTCACCCTTGCTTATCAATTTACTAGAATCTGAAGAGCAAACCTCTTGGTTCCACACACAATGGATATAGAAGATCAGAAACTTGAAAAATATTCTCAATTTCCAAATTACCTTCATATCTAGGGAGGGTAATAAACCTACTAATTGGCTTTCTATACATGTTCTTCACTCTAAACTGTCTCTGTTGCTACTATTCCCCCACCTTCCTTATCCCTTCTACTTCATGGTGATACACTTGAGGTGCCCCATCTAAGAATTGCTGCCATTATGCTTACTGGTTCCACTGTCCCCCCACCACGGAGATCTTAATTTTTTGTGTTCCTTCTTATTTCTTACTTCTGTATTTCTAATTTTTTCTCCAAATTTTTTTATTTTTGTTATATATATATATATATATATATATATATATANCAGGCGCCTAAGCGCCACTTCCCCCCGCTTAAGCGCCAATTCATGAAAACTGGTTTGCAAACTATAAAAAGTGAATTTTAAGTCCAAAAATACCATTTTTTAACACCTCCTATCATCTTCCCCAACTCAAGTTCGCAATTTTGAGGGCTAGGGCAAGTGGAATTTGAAGATTTCTTGGTGGAATCGAGTGATATTTGCTAGATCCAAGTTCCTTAAGGTAAGAGCTTTACTTCTATGCAAAAATTTTGGATTTTCACCATATATTTTAAGCACATTTGGAAGATTTTAAAAGTTTACTATTCATGGTGAAAAGTGAAGAAAAATCTATGGAAATTGCTTGAGAAGTTCTGTTAGTGCTTTTGGAAGTTTAGTTTAGTGATTTAAACTTGATTTTTAAAGTTATTTTTGGAATTNATATGGAAATTGCTTGGGAAGTTCTGTTAGTGCTTTTGGAAGTTTAGTTTAGTGATTTAAACTTGATTTTTAAAGTTATTTTTGGAATTNGAAAAGTACACAACTTAAATTGGAGAGTGCTTTTAATAGATTCTTATGGTCGTGTCAAAGACAACAGCTTCACTGGGCTTCTTGGCAGATGGCAGCTAAACCCAACCTGACAGGGGGTATTGAGTTTAAAGGGATCTAACAACTTATCCAAGTCAACTGTTGCAAAATGTGGATAAATTTCAGAGCTCAAAAATCTTTGTGGGCTAAGTTTATGAGGGGCAAGTATTGTAAATATCAACACCCCTTTCTTATTGTCAGAAAATTGGTTGACTCTAATTGAGGCTAAATTGATGGGCATTTGAGATGAATTTGGGGAAATTGGGCCTTTAAAGGCAGTTTGGGGGTTTTGGTCAAAATGGTCGAATTAGCGAAATTGGGTTCAATTGAGGGGTCAAAATTGGTTTGGAGACATTTGCAGTGAATTTAAGGTAAGGTGCCAAGGGTATTTTTGTAATTTTGGAAAATTTGGGGGTATTTTTGTAATTTTGGCAAATTTGGGGGTATTTTTTTAATTTTTACAAATTTGGGTGATTTTAAGCAATTTGGTTAATTTGAAATGGTTTGAAGTGATTTTTGAACATGTTTGGGTATTTTGGGTGAAATTGGGATTTTTGGCCAAATTTAGAATTTGGGGGTGTTTAGGTAATTTGGGTAAGTTTGGGGCTAAATTAGCCAAATTGGAAACTTTGGTAGAATTGGGGTGTCAACCACCTTACATGAGCTATTGACCAATGAAATCTTCATTTGGGTCCTCTATGTACTGGTCATAGCTAAACTATAGCCTAGGGCTAGTGGGTCTAGGGTACCATCTACATGAGTCTCCCAAAAGATCAAGGGATCAAAGTCAACAATTTTGAGTTTATGGTTGCAAGTGGATATAGGTGGTAGTGAGTGTAAGTGAATGAAATAGCTCCAGATCAACACCCAGGGTTAGCCCCATGGTCAAGTTGTCCTATGGGGACTCCTCTTGAGATCCTCCAGACTCACCCCACCTACTAAGTGCTAAAGGTTAAGACCAATATATGGGACTTCAAGTTGAGCAAGAAAGATTTTAGAATTTATAATGGTGAGGGTTCCTTTCTATTTTTTAGGAATATTCAACACGAAAGTCATATGGCTAGACCCTATGCTACTAAAGAGGGAAAACTAAACCTCAACCAAAAGTGAGGTCAACAAATGGACCCCCAATATTGGGCAAGCACTAGACTTCAACCAAAAGTGAGGTCAATAAATGGACCCCCAATAGGTGTGGTGTGCTGGGCAAGCACACGCAATTGACCGACAAGATTAACAAAGGCAATACAAACTCTTAAGTCAATAGACATAGAAGGAGTGTAGAATTTGAGTTCTAGTTATTCCTGTTGGGGAATTAGCAAGTGCATATCTGATCAAAATCAAGGAGTAGAAACTCTCACTGGGGATCAGAGAGTAGGCTTCAAATTATCAAGTTTTAGGTGTTTACACAGGATGGGAATCAATATATAGGTGTTTACCCCAAGATGGGAATTAAAATTTAGGTATCAATCCCAAAAAAAGAGTCAAAATTTAGGTACTGACCTCGAAATGAGGGAATCAAAATTTTGGTACTGACCCCGAGATGAGAGTTGAAATTTAAGTATCAATCTCAGAAAGAGAGTTGGAATTTAGGTATCAAACTCGAAAAGAGAGAATCAGAATTTAGGTACTGACCCCGAGATGAGAGCTGAAATTTAAGTATTGATCTTAGAAAGAGAGTCGGAAATTAGGTACCGAACTCAAAAGGAGGGAATCAAACTTTAGGTATTGACCCGAGATGAGAGTTGAAATTTAAGGATCAATCTCAAAAAGAGGATCGGAAGTTAAGGACCGACCTCAGAAGGAGGGAAGTAGAAGTAAGGGAATGATTCCCAAAAAAGTAGAAATTAGAATTTAGGTGCTGATCTCAAAATGAGGATTGAAATTTAAGTATTAATCTCAGAAAGAGAGTCGGAATTTAGGTACCGAACTCGAAAGGAGGGAATCAGAATTTAGGGACTAACTCCAAAATGAGAATTGAAATTTAAAAAGAGTTTGTGGTGTTGAACTCATAGAAACGTGTCATGTGCTAATGCTAACATTGGTGAGGAAGATATGTGAAATTTTGTGAGATTTAGTGCAGACAAGGACGATCGTGTTGCGCGAGTAAAGAGTAAGAGACCTCAAAATTGAGAGCAACAACTCAACAGATTTATTTTCAATTTTCTTGTTGTTTTTATCACGTTTAATTTTCAAAATATAATTTCCAAAATTTAATTTTTGTTGGTTGATTGATTTTCAAAAGAGTGTTTTATTTGAAATTTAATATTAAGTTTTTATTATTTTGTTCTTTGTTCTTTATAGTTTAGAACAAATGTATGGTTGTATGGCTCTTTACCCATCACACAAAAGGGCAATTGAACAAACAGACAAAATTCTGAAAGAGACTTCATTAATCTACTTCATCAAGTGTTACAGATTGAGTGTAGGCCAAAGCCTCAAAAGGTACAATATGTTGAATGCATCAAAGTACGCTGAAAATATCTCATGTTGAGTACATATCACAAGCTGAGCATAACTGGTATATATATCATCATATCTCCTGTGTCGAAATGCAGTAGAAAAGGTATCCCCTGAATGTCCATCTTTGGTGGGGTGAGCTCCTGATCGAGCTCACCTACTAAGCCATGCTCCAGGGCAAGAGTTCCCTTTGCATGTGCTTAGAGGTGCAACCCTCTCATAGCTCGTAAGGCAGTAGCTATTCTAACTCCGGGTCTGGCCGGAATCCATATGACATCTTGCTGTCATCCAATCTTTGGAAAGTCCCAGACACCCTAAGGTGTCGTAGCCTTGGAATGCAATGTTTGGCAATGTCTGCTCTATTTTCTTTAAGAACCAGCACTGAACCCACTGGTAGCGAAATCTCCACGAATCCTCTAAACTAGTCGTGGCCAATAACATCTATTTCTTTCCCGAATAAAATTTGGCTTTTGCTCGTGAAAGAGACTGTGCAAAAAAGGTCTCAAAAAATAATGACTGTGCAAAAAAGGACCTCATTGAAATTAAATTTTGTATTTTTTTCTAAAATTTGGCGTAATGGCGTAGTATTTTTTTAAAAATCTTTTATATAATGCCTGTAAAAACAAGCATGTCCTAGAAAACTTCTTACCCCTCTAACCATAGTAGGAGGCAGTAATTTCTCAAAAACTTAAATTTTTGTTGGATTTACTTCCATACTATTTTCAAAAATTTTATGCCCAAGTACAATTCCTCCTGCAACCATAAATTGACATTTTTCCCAATTTAGTAATAAGTTGATTTTTTCCACATAATTCTAGAACTATTTCTAAATTATTTAAACATAATTCAAATGAAGTTCCAAATACAAAAAAATCATCTAGAAATACTTTCATTTCACGTTCAATTAAATTACTAAAATTTGACATAATGCATCTTTGAAATGTCATAGGTGCGTTACATAGTCCAAAACATTCTACAAAAATCAAATGTTCCATAAGGGCTTGTAAATGTTGTATTTTCTTGATCCTCAGGAGAAATTGAAATTTAGTGATATCTGGTTTATCCATCTAGAAAACAGTAATATTTATTTGTAGCCAATCTATCCAACAGTTGGTCTATAAAGGGTAAAGGAAAATGATCTTTCCTGGTGACCATATTTAATTTTCTATATTCTATACAAATTCCCCAACCAGTAACTTGTCTTATTGGAATTAGTTCATTTTTCTCATTTACTTCAACTGGCACTCCTCCTTTCTTTGGAACACAGTGAATCAGACTTACCCAAGCACTATCTGAAATAAGCTATATAATTCCAGAATCTAAGCAATTTAAAATTTCTTTTTTAATAACTTCTTTCATTATGGGTTTAATCTCCTCTAAGGATCAGCTTTACATTCATATTATTCATCTAAAAAAATTCTGTGCATACAAATTGAAGGACTGGTTCCTTTAATATCTGTTAAAGTCCATCCAAAGGCCTTTTTATATCTTTTCAACATTTCTACTAATTTTTGTTCTTGAATTTTAGTTAAATCAGAAAATATAATAACATGCAAAGTAGTTGATTCTTCTAAAAACACATATTTAAATGAGCAAGTAATACTTTCAGCTCAAGTTCAGGTGGTTTAATATGTGCTGTCTGGGATTTCCAGTCCCATCGAATATCTTGTAGTTTGGGCTCACAAAACCCTTGGGGAAAAGGATGACATCAAACTCCTCTAGGTAAGGTCTACCCTTTAAAATTGATGCACCACCCTTGGACTGGGCTAAGGCCTCCCGCACTTGTTCAACCATTTGCTTGAACTCTTTTTCTGGCGTGGCACCTGATGGATAATCCTTCTTTGGTTGTTCTTCTTTGTCTGTCAAAGTAGCATCCCTTCTTTCATCTGCGATGTGTATGATTTCTGGCTGATTAACCTCTGGAGAAGCCAATCTTGGTGCTTGTGATTGCCCCTAAATGGTGGCCATGGCAATCATAGCTGCAGTCATCTCTTCTATTCTTTTCTCCAGTAGAACAAATTGTTCATCCCTTAGGAGGATAACCCTATGCAGCTCATCTATGGTGTTCTCTTCAGTGTGAGGTTGAGCCTCGCGTGCAGATGTGGTAGCTCTGGTTTTGATCACATGGACATCCATGAAATCCTCCTCCAAGTAATCACTGTAATCAAATTCCTCGTTATCACTATTGACGGAAACTCCGTGTTCTCGAGCTAACTCAGAAATCTCGATCCTGAGTTTCTCAACTTTTTCTTCAATTATCGATTCCTTCTCTGAGTTTCTCAACTTTTTCCTCAATTATCGATTCCTTGATTGCTTTAAGATCTGGAGGACCTTGGGGAAATCCTCAACTTGTTCCTCCATCTTGCTTGCTATTGTCACAACGATGTCAGATATTTCAGGCACTAATTTTACTTCCTATCTTGCAGGCTCACTGAACTGTATCGGTGCAGCGACCTTGGGTACCCATACCCTCTTCTTCTTCGAAGATGATGTCTCAGGACGGAATGACTTAGTAGAAACATCGGTATGTCGAGGGAAGGTGTGCTTACCATGGTGTAGACCGGCTACAGTGTCAAGTTATCGTCTTGTCTTTCTTTCCGTGATTGCAGGAATGATTGGTAAACTTCTCGGTCCCAGTCTTGACTTAATCGGCTGGTGACCTGCGGTCCTGGTGGTGGTATGGTCGGTGGTGACTATAGCAGTATCAACTCAGTTTCCCAAACGGAGCCAGACGAGAACACAGGTAGGTGACTTTATAATCGACTTATGAGAATTTCTAGCGGACTTAACATCCTTCAAAACTTCATTTTTTATATGAGGGGAAATTGCATGTCCCACTCGTTTAAGTAATTCTCAAATAGAACATCCTTCTTTAGTAGCAAGCCTTCTGAACCGCTCTGTTCAAAGATGGTTGAACAGCTAGTCCTGAAGTCCAAGGAGTTGGCTGTACTTTCCCAAGATAGAAATGGGTAAAGTATGGCAACGAATGAAAGGTAATTTGGTCCACGAGGGACATGGACATATTATCGATGTGTGAAGATAATATTTCTTGATTTGTATGGAGAGAAAAGCTTGTCCCCAACGAAGTCGCCAAAAGCTGTCGGCGTTATTTTAGGTTGGTTTTTGGGGAGTTGCCCGTAAGAAGCTGTCGGTCGCCTGAATCAAAATCCTGTCGCCCGCTTTGGAAGGACGTTTAAGTATGAAATCAAACTGACCCCATATTTTTCATAGTTTAAAATGAAAGAGCACTGTACCTCCCCTGTATCTATCCCGAAGGATAAACACAAGACTTGAGGATGAGGCTCGATCAAATAAACTAAGAAAAGTATGACGTCCGTTTGGTCTGCGAAACCTTTGTATTTGCCAACAAATTCCCCTATTTAATATAAAGGATTAAATAAGGTTTATATTAAGTTGGGTTCGGACATGCTTCCTATAAGGGCAAGCCCCTATAGTTAATTAGATCTTAAATGACCGAAGTCACCTAAGAAGACTCTCGATAAAAATCAAGAAATATTATCTTCAAGGAATTTCAAAGGGCACGACTCTTCAACAAAATCGGACGGAGAGGTGTGAAAGGGGATTGGTTCAAATTTGGAACATTATATTGTAGAATTGAAAAGATAAGGAACTAGGGGATGTCATGGATCCAGAGGAGAACCCCAGTGACTTCCCAAGCTATTCAAATGTTTGGCTTCAGTTTTAAGGAGAAATATTTGGGTGTTTCATCCTGCCAATTTTATTTATTAAGGCTTACATTTGTGTAAAACGATCACACAAATAGCTTGGAAGATGTGAGGATTTAGGTCGTGACAAACGACAACCTCTGAATCCTAAGACAAGTTAGTGCTTATATTGTATAGCAGGGCTATGCAAAGGCCTAAAGATAAGGTGACGATTTACGTTGCATAAGCAAGCAACCTCAAAGTCCTATGGCTTTGTTGTTTTAAGTCTAAGAAAGGAAGATTGGTTTAGCTGGGGAAGACAGGTCTTGCTATTGAAGATGGTCGTGTTGCCCACCATGCTAGCTCCAAGTTCCTTGTCGCGACAAGTTTGAGTTTTCNAGGCTTACATTTGTGTAAAACGATCACACAAATAGCTTGGAAGATGTGAGGATTTAGGTCGTGACAAACGACAACCTCTGAATCCTAAGACAAGTTAGTGCTTATATTGTATAGCAGGGCTATGCAAAGGCCTAAAGATAAGGTGACGATTTACGTTGCATAAGCAAGCAACCTCAAAGTCCTATGGCTTTGTTGTTTTAAGTCTAAGAAAGGAAGATTGGTTTAGCTGGGGAAGACAGGTCTTGCTATTGAAGATGGTCGTGTTGCCCACCATGCTAGCTCCAAGTTCCTTGTCGCGACAAGTTTGAGTTTTCTAGTGCGTTGAGTTGTAATGTCAAATCAGGTGGCCCTATGGTTGAAGTTCTTTAAATTTTGTGAGGGCATATTAAAATTAATTAGAGCGACACCGGTTAGGATCCTATGGTTCCCTCGTTCCGGCATCANGACAGAGGCTACAAGATGTTACAATTCCAAGCCAAGGTGATGTGCTAATATGCATGGAGAATCAAATGATCTCAAATAGTGTTTAATTAATTAAAAATAAAATATGCATAGTTCCACATTTTTCTCCTCTGTTCACTGAGCAAGAGGGTATTTTATTTTATTTTTGTGATTTTTCTACACAAAGTTATGAATTTCTAAGTTAAGGGTATTTAAATAAATAAGAAAAAGCCTTATTTATCTATTTAAACAACGTGTGCTGGCTAGATCCTAGGCAGCTCCGAAGGCATGCGTGGTGCGCTCTGGTTGGACGCCGCCATCCACGTAGCTTGTTGACTCGGCCCGGTGTTTATATCCCGAAGCGCTGTCCTGCTCGATCTCCCCCGTCCATTTGATACACGCTTGATCGAACGACTCCCTGTCATCGTCCCCGATAGAATGATCCCGTGACCGTCCAGACTTAAAACCCTAAGACCTCGGCCTAGACTCAACCAAATCACTTCAGGTTTGATCTTATGGACTCGTCTAAGTGAGACGAACACATCCATACGGTTAATGTATCATGAAATCAACCTTAAGTAAATGGCGAATCAAAATAAGCTCGGGGGAGGAGGAGTTTTATACTTTTGCTCTGAGAAGGGAGGCTTCAATCTGAGGTGCTCGACATGTTCGTTGGGGTCCAAGGAGGCTAGGGATTGAGTCCCTGGTCTTGGTGTAAGGCCTAGNATAGTTTTGGTTATGTGGCTATCCTGATAGTTTCAATTTTCATGCAGGGTGGCATCGTTGTTTAGCATGCAAATTTGCAGGTATAAAAATACAGTATGAAAGTACAAGAAAAACAATGCTGAAAATTGTAAAAGTGTACCTGGCGAGTCTTCTTGTTCCACCACCTGAAACTTAAAATGCATGTTAAGGCAGTTTATGAAGAGCAAGAAAGGTAAAAATTTTGGTAATTTTCCTAACTCTCTGTCATATCTTGGTGAGTCCTTAAAAGTTTAATTAAGGATGATTTCATTGAGCGAAGAACCTTGTCCATATCATGCTGAGTCCTTAAACGTTTAATTAAGGATGATTTCATTGAGCGAAGAATATTAAGTTTAATAGGCCTCTGAGGTATCCAACGAGTTAGGAGGGGGAAGCAGGTACATGCCTCCCTCTCACCAACTGGTGAAAAGCCTCGAGTTCATTTAAACTTATTATGTTGCTTAATGGTTCATCCTGTAAATACCCTTATTACTCAGTGAGCACAGATGTCTCAATTATCCCTAAGAATATGGTAATTATCACTTATCATTTAATTTGAAAATTATATGGGTGAAGACCCTTAAAGAGGCAAGTTAATGTAATTTGAACACTTAGCCAAATTTTTAATCCTAATTGGGCTTAGTGGTGTTTCAAGGATGTTTGATTTAATTATGTTTATTTCTCTAATCCTTGTTTAATCAAGTTTTTTATTTAGCCTAAGTCATCACTAAGCCCTTAAGGCCTAGGTGAGTGTCTTAATTAGTTTTGAAAAGGGTTAAGCTTTAAGTTGTCATGATTCATGATTTGAATTTTATTTGAAAATCAAGGTAGGGGTATTAAATTGATTAACTTAAAAATTCATACCCCTAAGTCTAGGATCATTCAATTTGATTTGATTTGACCTAAGTCACCACCAAGCCCTTAAGACCTAGGTGAGTGTCTTAATTAGTTTTGAAAATGGTTAAGCTTTAAGTGGTGGCCTAAGTCACCACTAAGCCCCTAATCCTCATTTAGTCAATTTTGATTTGGCCTAAGTCACCACTAAGCCCTTAAGACCTAGGTGAGTGTCTTAATTAGTTTTGAAAAGGGTTAAGCTTTAAGTGGTCATGATCATAGGTGAGTGTCTTAATTAGTTTTGAAAAGGTTAAGCTTTAAGTGGTCATGATTCATAATTTGAATTTTATTTCAAAATCAAGATAAGGGTATTAAATTGATTAATTATTGGCTTCCAAAGTCATACCCCTGTCCAGGATCATTTAATTTTAATAAACTTCCAAATTTTTAATAATTTAGAAATTTATTAATCTTAATTGAAAGTGAGATTGGTTTCTACCAATGTTAAACCCCTTTTGTTTCAAGCATCAAATAAATTGATTAAGATCAAAGGTTACCCATTTTCCCTCCTTGACTTAAGCCTAAATGTTAATTAAGGCTAAATTTCCAAATTTACACATTTGCCCCTAAGGCTCTAACACTTCATAATTTGTCAAATTTAATTCAAATGACTTTGAAATTTTCATCTTACTTCATTCATGGAACAATTGAGACATCAGAGGAGAAAATGTGATTTTTCAAAATTTAATTTAATTTATGTAATTATTTTCATGCAGAAATAGGATTTTTCAAAGAAAATTTCTAACTTGACCAAGGTAAACTTTAATCCCTTGAAATTTTTACT
>JXCR01035171.1:101171-162703 GCA_002079205.1 Phalaenopsis hybrid cultivar
GTATACTAGAGAAATGATTGGATTGCATTCATTGAAGATAAAGTCGTTGAAAATAAACTTTAGATAATTTGAATATGAACAAAAATAATTAGAAAATGCACCCATTAGTCTATTAAGAAAAAAAAACCGAATTATCAAAGAAGTAAGATGAAAACGTGGAACAACAAAACTATCAAATAATTTGCAAATAATAAGCTTACAGTTTAGAAAGCACTCAAAAGGGGGAAATGAAAAAAAGAGGAACCACAAAGCCAGCCCAAGAGAGTTGGGATAAGGTTTTTATTATTGTTGATGACATCGATGAGAATAACGACGATGGTTTTGTTGATGGTGGGGATAAGATGATTACCAACAGAGATAACAACAAACATTATAAATGAATTGAATTAGTCTAGATGTTTGGGTGCACACAAACTATCAAGTACAAGTTTATATAAGATAAATTATAGCAAAAGATGGCGTTTATATAAAAATAATAATAAATCATGTGTCGAAACAATAGTGATCAAAGATTTTTGGAATCAAAATGATAGTTCCCGACTATGGTCCTGCAGCACTTTCATCTGCGCATAAATTGATAACAATAATAGATGGCATTCAGAGATACATGGCAGTTCAGGATCTTGTTTTAAGTGCCTCATTACCGTTTTAACAATAGGGGTGGGATAGGAGAGGATGGAGAAAGGTGTGCTCTTTCAGACCCTTAAGCCAATCCTAGTTACCTCAATGCAAAAATTTAATCAACAAATAGTATAACTTCAGTAGGCATGATTAGCCAATGCATATACATCTCTTCATCAATGGTTCCAATGTTATAGATCTTTACAATAATGTCTAATGTGTTAAATTTGCTTCTCTTTCTCCCTTTCCTCAATAGAAAGTGCCCAGCATGATAATCTATCACTGTCAACAGTGTCAAGATATTCCACATTGCAATAGATGATGGTGGACATGACATACATTGCCCTTTTGTGTAATTCTCATAGACACATCAAGACCATCTCCAAAATTCAATATCTAGTCTCAATCATTACCATTAAACAATATGTAAATGTTAAAAAGTTATTCCCTTATCCAACCCTCCTGAAGATGTAGGTCTCATTTGGGGCAGCTTATAACTGCGGCCGGCTACTTGTTTCATGCGTTCAAAGAGATTGATCAAAAACGGGGTAGGGATTTCTTTAATAAATGCGGCCATGGTATTCACCCCGTTGCCCACGCTGGCCCCATCAACCTCGCCATCTTCGCCAGAACGTCGTCATGCCCAAAGCACGCCAGCCGCTGCTCCTCGTTGGTGAACGTCTCGCCGCGTCCTCTCCTCCTTGTCAGAGCTTCTTACTCAAGGCGCCATTTTTTTGCATAGTCGTCCGACCCTCCTCTCCTCTCGGGCAACCGCACATGTGGCCTCCCTTTCTCACCAGTGACGCTCTGCCGGCCTTCTTCCCCGCCGGCGTCGAGCCCTCACCTAACCTAGCTCCCTCTCAATTGAGTTTATAAATCATTTGAAGAGAGTTCAATATGTTTGCAGTATTCAAAATCAATTTTGATTTTTAACAGCATCCAAGCCAAATGATGGAATCTCAAAAATTGCCTATTCTTTATGCTATTTCACACCTTTATGCAGCTTCACATTTTGGGGAAGTTCTACTAGGCGCCTGTTTAAAAATATTTTAAGAAGAATGAATTAAGAAATCAAAGAAATGTTATCAGAGACATCGATGAAATACAATAAAAATCATGGAGCTAATTTTTTGTTGGAGAAACATTATAAGATCATCCCGGATTTTAGCTTGTACAACATAGATTATAACGCTCACTCTTAAGTGAGATGCATATTTTTTTGTACTATATAAAGAGGGTTTTTTCTTCTAGAATATCAAATATATAACTATGAACACTACTGCACAGGGCAGAATGATCATTTATCCAGAAATAGCTGCAAATCAGTCAGTTGTTTTCCAAGCTTAAAAACCAAACTGCCAATCAGCTTATCCGGATCAGCTGCTAATCAGCAGAATATCTAGATCAGCTGCTTATCTGCCCCAAACTTACCCTTCCAACCACTGATATCAACTTGAAAACAATATTTTTTTTCCTGCCACAACTATTTTTAGTCAAAATAAAGCAAACTCTTTTTATCATTCTACATACGAAAAACACAGCCTATTTGCTTGGTANTCCCCTTATGAGTGAGTACTATTTTTATTTTGGTTTTCTAGATCTGGGGACCCTCTCCCAGCCTATCTTTTTTGTACTTACCTTTTGTGATTAACATGCAGGGAGCCGAATAATGCTCCTTTATATATATATAGTACCATCTTTTCTTGTACTATCTTTTGATAGTACCGTCTTTTCTTGTACTTTACACACTGTATTTTTATACTTACAAAACTTGCATGTTGAACAACAATGTCACGCTGCAAGAAAACAAAAACTACTAGGTTTGCCATAAAACCAAAACCAAAACTAAAATCAACCAAGGTAAAATTCACTGCCACAACATTCAAAACATAAGACAACTCAAAATTTAATCATAAACATCACAAAACAACAATTGCAACTAAATTAAGTCATCATTATCAGATGATCGGGAATCCTTCGAAAGAGGTAACCTACAGTTGCTAACAAGATTTCCCACGGTCAAAATGAAAGTATGGAACTCATTGACTTGAGTTTAGTAATTTCATTTGGACTAAGTGAATCCGATAGAAAATAGTGGTGCCAAAATGAAGGAAAAATTAGGAAAAATATCTTAATTAATTCAAAGTGGTCAGGAGATATTTCCACTCATTTTGAACCATTTTTTGTATTTTGAAAATTTTGATTATTTTAATTTTTTTTAATTCAAAATATATTTTAAAAATGAAATATTCTTAATAGCAGTTCCTTGATTTTGTAATTGATTTTCTTGAATTTATAATTGATTTCCTTGATTCTATAACTGTTGACCCATGTTTAATATCAGTTCTTCCATAGACAACTTCTTCTCCTTAATTTGAGTGTTCTTAATAGCAGTTCCTTGATTTTGTAATTGATTTCCTTGAATTTGTAATTGATTTCCTTGGTTGACCCATGTTTAATATCAGCTCTTCCATAGACAATTTCTTTTCCTTAATGTGCTACTGTTAAATCCTGGAGGATAAGAAGGTCTATAGTTAACATTTCCTTAGTTGGATGAATTTCCTAATGGGTTCACTGGGTTGTTTGCCCATTGTTGATTAGTAGAAGAATTGTTATTCCGATTAAAATTTGGATGATTCTTCCAACCTGGATTATAATAGTTTGAATAAGGGTTGTTGGGTCTATTAATAACATTTAAAGTTTTATATGAAGGTTGAACATACACAAATTGCCCAAATGAATTCTTTTCTATCATAGGAGGTGTTGGAGAATGATTCATTCCATAATGATCTAATTTATTTGATATTGCAGCAATCTGCGAAGCTAACATAGATATTGCATTAGAATCATGGATACTAGCTACTCTTTTAGGATTTAATCGTTCAGAGGGCATTGAAAATTGTTGGTAGCCATCTCTTCTATTAATGAATAAGCCTCATCAAATGGTTTTGACATTAACGAACCACTAGCCGCAGCATCTATAATCGATCTATGAGATCCCACTAATCCATTATAAAAAGTTTGAATTATCAACCAATCTGGTAACGAATGATGAAACATTTCCTAATAAGATCTTTAAATCTCTCCCAAGCTTCATATATTGACTCTCCATCAATTTGACAAATTTCCTAAAAAGATCTTTAAATCTCTCTCAAGCTTCATATATTGACTCTCCATCAATCTGACAGAATGATGTTAGTCATTTATAAGTTTAGCAGTTTTGGATGGAGGGAAATATTTGGATAGAACTTTCTGTGAAAGTTCTCCCAGTTTAGCAGTTTTGGATGGAGGGAAATATTTGGACTGACAGAACGATGTTATGTCATTTATAAGTTTAGCAGTTTTGGATGGAAGGAAATATTTGGCTAGAAATTATTGTGAAAGCTCTCCCCAAGTTCTAATAGATCTTGGTGCTAACGAATTTAATCACATCTTAGCCTTATCCCTCAGTGAAAAAGGAAAACATGTAAGTCTAACAACATTGTTTGAGACTCTATCATATTTAAAAGTAGCACACAGTTCTTACAAACTAGCGAGCTGTAAGTTCAAATCTTCATTTGGTGTACCGTCTTTTCTTGTACTTTTATCGGCGTTACTTTGGGGATGATTTGGTTGTGGGGTTGCCCGTAAAAAAGCTGTTGGTCACCAGAATCGAAATCCCGTTGCCCGCTTCGGAAGGACATTGAGGTATGAAATCAAACTGACTCCATATTTTTCATAGTTTAAAATGAAAGAGCACTGTACCTCAAATCTTGTATCNGGTTATTCACTTGTGATTAAAGCATCTAAGAGTTACAATTAGCAAATTGAATAAGTGTGAAGAGGTGCAAGAACATGGCTTGATTCACAAAATAGCAAACTCAAACCCAAAGGAGACGAAGAAATGCAAAGTTTAGGACCCAGTGCAAGACCAACTTTACAACGCACAACGCCTAGGCGGAACCAGTCCACTAACACACCTATTGGGGGTCCGACCCCACATGAAAATTTAAAGAGTCCTTAATGGCCTTCTGAACCCCTCTGTTCAAAGATGGTTTAACAGCTAGTCCTGAAGTCCAAGGAGTTAGCTGTACTTTCCCAAGACAGAAATGGGTAAATTATGCCAACGGAAGAAGGGTAATTTGGTCCAAGAGGGACATGGACATACATAATATTTCTTGATTTTTATGGAGAGAAAAGCTTGTCCCCAGCGGAGTCGCCAGAAGCTATCGGCGATTATTTCGGGTTGGTTTGTGGGGTTGCCGTAAGAAGCTGTCGGTTGCTGGAATCGAAATCCCGTCGCCCGCTTCAGAAGGACATTGAAGTATGAAATCAAACAGACCCCATATTTTTTATTGTTTAAAATGAAAGAGCACTGTACCTCAAATCCTGTATCTATCCCAAAGGATAANGAAGATCAAATTTGGAGCAAATAGGTGAAAAATGTGCAAAAGTGTTTTGGCACCTAAGCGTCGGTTAAATAGAGAAGGTCCGTCGGCGCTATGTTTGGTTGGAGGAGTTGCCCGTAAGAAGTTGTCGGTCACCTGAATCAAAATCCCGTCGCCCGCTTCGGAAGGACATTTTAATTTGCATATATCTTTAGTTTTAGAAAACTATTAAATCAAACTGACCCCATATTCTTTATAGTTTAAATGAAAGAGCGTTGTACCTCAAATCATGCATCTATCCCGAAGGATAAACACAAGACTTGAGGANTAAACTAAGGAAAGTATGAAGTCCGTTTGGTCAGCGAAACCTTTGTATTTGCCGATAAGTTCCCCTATTTAATATAAAAGATTAAATTGGGTTTATATTAAGCTGGGTTCGGACATACTTCCTATAAGGACAAGCCACTATAGTTAATTACATCCTAAATGACTAAAGTCACTTAAGAAGACTCTCGATAAAAATCAAGAAATATTTTCNTGATAAGTTCCCTATTTAATATAAACAATTAAATAGGGTTTGTATTAAGCTGGGTTCGGACATGCTTCATATACGGGAAAACCCCTATAGTTAATTACGTCTTAAATGATCAAAGTCACCTAAGAAGACTCTTGATAAAAATCAGAAAATATTATCTTCAAGGAGTTTCAAAGGGTAGGACTTTTTTAATGAGATCAGACATAGAGGTGTGAAAGGGGATTGGTTCAAATTTGGAACATTTTATTGTAGAGTCCAAATAAGGAAGAACTAGGGGATGTCATGGATCCAGAGGAGAACCCTGGTGACTTCCCAAGCTATTCTAATATTTGGATTCATTTTTGAGGAGTAATATTTAGGTGTTTCATCCTGCCAATTTTATTAGTTAGGGATTACATTCATGTGAAACTATCACACAAATAGCCTAGAAGATGTAAGGGTTTAGGTCATAACGAACGACGACCTTGAAATCCTAAAACGAGTTAGGGCTTGCATTGTATAGCATAGCTGTACAAAGGCCTAAAGAGAATGTAAGGATTTACGTTGCATAAGCAAGCAACCTCAAAGTCTTGTGACTTTGTTGCTTATATCTAAGGAAGGAAGATTGGTTTAGCTAGGAAAGATAAGTTTTGCTATTGAAGATGGCCGTGCTGCCCACCATGCTAGCTCCAAGCTCTTTGCCGCGACGAGTTTGAGTTTTCTAGTGTGTCAAGTTATGATGTCAAATCAGGTGGTCCTATGGTTGTAGCTCTTTAAATTTTATGAGGGGGATGTTAAAGTTGATTAGAGCGACACCGGTTAGGATTTTACGGTTCACTTGTTCTGACACCACTATTTTCTATTGAATTCACTTAGTCCAAATGAACTTACTAAACTCAATTTAATGAGTTTCATAATTTCATTTAGACCATCGGAAGCCTTGTTAGCAACCGTATGTTACCTCCTCCAAGGAATTCCCGATCATCTGATAGAGACATCTCAATTTAGTTGCAATTGTAGTTTTGTGTGATGTTTGTGATTAAATTTTGAGTTGTTTTATATTTCGAATGTTGTGGCGGTGAATTTTATCTTGGTTGATTTTAGTTTTGGTTTTGGTTAACATGCAAGTTATGTTATGGCGGTGAGTTTTATCTTAGTTGATTTTAATTTTGGTTTTGGGTTATGGTTATGATTTAATTGAAGTTGTGGTTTTATGTGATGTTTGTGATTAAATTTTGAGTTGTTTTATATTTTGAATGCGTGGGGGTGAATTTTATCTTGGTTGATTTTAGTTTTAGTTTTGGTTTTGGTTTTGTGGATATCCTGGCGGGGAATTTTATCTTGGTTGATTTTTAATTTTGGTTTTGGGTTATGGTTAACATGCAAAGCGGTGAGAATAGTTATGTTGCTTGTGTTTGTGAATTTTAAGACATTCTTTTAAACTTATTATGTTGCTTAATAAATCGTCCTGTAAATACTCAGTGAGCATTGATGTCTCAATTATCCCTAAGAATAGGGTAATTATCACTCGTAATTCAATTTAAGAATTNAACATCTGTTTGATCTACAAAATCGTTTTATTTGCTGACAAGTTCCTCTATTTAATATAAAAAAGTAAATAGGGTTTATATTAAGCTGGGTTTGAGAAAAGCTTCCTATAAGGGCAAACCCCTGTAGTTAATTACATCTTAAATGACCAAAGTCACTTAAGAAGATTCTCGATAAAAATCAGGAAATAATATCTTTAAGGAGTTTCAAAGGGTAGGACTTTTCAAAGAGATTGGACGTAGATGTGTGAAAGGGGATTGGTTCAAATTTGGAACATTTTGTTGTAGAGTCCAAAGGAGGAAGAACAGGGATGTCATGGATCCAGAGGAGAATCTCAGTGACTTCCCAAGCTATCCTAATGTTTGGCTTCAAGGATGTCATGGATCCAGAGGAGAACCTCGGTGACTTCTCAAGCTATCCTAATGTTTGGCTTCCGTAGAGGTGTGGAAGGGGATTGGTTCAAATTTGGAACATTTTATTGTAGAATCCAAAGGAAGAAGAACTAGGGGTGAATGGGGATTGGTTCAAATTTGGAACATTTTATTGTAGAATCCAAAGGAAGAAGAACTAGGGGATAGGATTGGTTCAAATTTGGAACATTTTATTGTAGAATCCAAAGGAAGAAGAACTAGGGGATGTGGGGATCCAGAGGCGAACCTTGGTGACTTCCCAAGCTATCCTAATGTTTGGCTTTAGTTTTGAGTTCAGAGGAGAACCCTGGTGACTTCCCAAGCTATCCTAATGTTTGGCTTCAGTTTTGAGAAGAAATAGAGGAGAACCTCGGTGACTTCCCAAGCTATCTTAATGTTTGGCTTCAACTTTGAGGAGAAGTAAGAGGAGAACCCTGGTGACTTCCCAAGCTATCATAATGTTTGGCTTCAGTTTTGAGGAGAAATATTTAGGTCTTCGGTGACTTCCTAAGCAATCATAATATTTGGCTTCAGTTTTGAGGAGAACTGTTTAAGTGTTTCATCCTGCCAATTTTATTAGTTAGGACTTACATTCGTGTGAAACAATCACACAAATAGTCTAGAAGATATGAGAATTTAAGTCATGATACACGACAACCTCAAAATCCTAAGACGAGTTAGGGCTTATGTTGTATAGTAGGGCTATACAAGAGGCCTAAAGATAAGGTGGGGATTTACGTTGCATAAGCAAGCAACCATGAAGTCCTATGGATTTGTTGTTTATATCTAAGGAAGGAAGATTGGTTTAGCCAGGGAAGTCAAGTTCTGTTGTTAAAGATGGTCGTGCTGCCCACCATGCTAGCTCCAAGCTCCTTACCGCGACGAGTTTATGTTTTCTAGTGTGTCAAGTTATGATGTCAAATCATGTGGCCCTATGGTTGAAGTTCTTTAAATTTTATGGAGGCATATTAAAGTTGATTAGAGCAACGCCAGTTAGGATCCTACGGTTCCCTCGTTCCGGCACCACTATTTTCTATTGGATTCACTTAGTCAATAATTTCATTTAGACCGTGGGAAGCCTCGTTAGCAACCGTAGGTTACCTCCTCCGAGGGGTCAGTTAGGATCCTACGGTTCCCTCGTTCTGGCACCACTATTTTCTATTGGATTCACTTAGTCCAGCAATCTTAATGAGTTCCATAATTTCATTTAAATCGTGGGAAGCCTCGTTAGCAACCGTAGGTTACTCCCTCATTCCGGCACCACTATTTTCTATTGGATTCACTTAGTCCAAATGAACTTACTAAACCCATCTTAATGAGTTCCATAATTTCATTTAAACCGTGGGAAGTCTCGTTAGCAACCGTAGGTTACTTAATTGAGTTCCATAATTTCATTTAGAACGTGGGAAGCCTCGTTAGCAACAGTAGGTTACCTCCTCCGAAGGATTCCTGATCAAGAGACATCTTAATTTAGTTGTAATTGTAGTTTTGTGTGATATTTGTGATTAAATTTTAATTTGTTTTATATTTTTGAATGTTGTGAAGGTGAATTTTTATCTTTGTTGATTTTAGTTTTAGTTTTGGTTTGTGGCTATTCTAATAGTTTTAGTTTTCATACAGGGTGGCATCGTTATTTAACATGTAAATATGTAGGTATAAAAGTACAGTATGAAAGTATAATAAAGACGACGCTGAAAACTGTAAAAGCGTACCGGGCGAGTCCTCTTGTTCCACCACCTGAAACTCAAAAGGCATGTTAAGGTAGTTTATATGAAACATGGAAGTAAAATTTTGACGACATATCTAACCCTAGGTCGTATCTTGGTGGGTCCTTAGGAGTTTAATTAAGGATGATGTTGCCAACAAAATATATTGTTTAGTAGATCTCCGAGGTATCCAACAGATCTAGAGAAAGAAGCAGGTCTGTGCTACTCTCTCGCTGCCTGGTGAAAAATCCCGAGTTCTTTTAAACTTATTAATTTACTTAATAATTCATCCTATAAACAACCTAATGCTCAATGAACATTGATGTCTCAATTATCCCTAAGAGTAAGGTAATTATCATTTGTAATTTAATTTTGAAAATTATGTGGGTGACGACCCTTAAAGAGGTAAGTTAGGGTTATTGGAACAAGCCAAATTTTGGTCCTAATTAGGCTTGTAGTGTTTGAAAGATGGCTTAATTTTAATTGATATTTACTTTTCTAATCCTCATTAAAATGAAACTTGATTTAACCTAAGTCACTACTAAGCCCTTAAGACCTATGTGAGTGTCTTAGCTTTGAAAAGGTTGAGCATCAGGTGGTCATAAATCATGATTTGAATTTTATTTGAAAATCAAAATAGGGGTATTAAATTGATTAATTATTGATTTCAAAAGTCATACCCCTAAGCCATGGGTTCATTTTATTTTAATAAACTTCCAAATTTTAATAATTTAGAAATCTATTAACTTATCTTTTCAAATAAGAAAGTGAGGTTGCTTTCTACCAATTAACTCCTTGTGTTTCAAACATCAAATTAAGATCAGAGGTTGCCCATTTCCCTCCTTGAGTTAAACCTAAATGTTAATTAAGACTAAATTTCCAAAATTACACATTTGCCTCTAAGGCTCTAACACTTCATAATTTGTCAAATTCAATTCAAATGACTTTGAAATTTTTATCCTACCTCATTCATGGGTCAATTAATACATTAGAGGAGAAAATGTGATTTTTTGAAAATTTAATTTAATTTATATAAATATTTTCATGCAAAAATAGGATTTTTCAAAGAAAATTCCTAACTTGACCAAAGTAAACCCTAATCCCTTGAAATTTTTACTGGAGATAGACCTAAACCAAAGAAGCGTTTGGACCAAATGTCATGATCTTTTGAATTTTATTGGAATTTTAAGAATTATTTTAATTTACGGGGTATTTATTAAATATAAAATATTTTAAATGAGGAGAATTAAGTTTTATGTTTTTGAAAAATCTTCCTAAGGTCAAAGAATTGAAGGGGCAAAATTTTATATTTTTTTGAGTTTTATTTGATTTATTGGAATTATTTTTAGTGAAAACCCATTTTAGCCTTTAAAACTATTTTTAAGCTTTGAAATTTAGTATCTTTATTTAAATACCAGGAAAAACATTCTAATTATTCTTAAGTGCTTAGAAAAAAATTTAGAATATTTTCATGAATTTTTATTATTTTTTATGATTTTTATGGATTTTTTATTATTTAAGTATTTAAAATAGGCTAAAAATGAAGTTTTTATTTTAAATACCATTTTATTTTAAGAAAATATCCCTAATTATAGAGAACTCAAAGAAATAAGTTTTATAATTTTTCAAGTTATATTTTGATTTTTTAAAAATCATTTTAGTGCCAAAAATGTTATTTATCTTTAAAAATCAACTTAAGTTACCAAATGAACTCATGATGCTTTGAAATTTTTATGGTGAGTTCTATAGATCCTAAACAATTGTGGAGATAAAAAATTAAGTCATTTTGTTGTTTGTATTTTTTAAAATGAATTATCTTAGTGATTTAGGGTTTGTAAGGATTAGGTGTATTTTGAATGACTTGGCTCATGTGAAATTTTCTTAAAGGCTCTCTGGTCATCAGAAATCTTTCAAAATTTTCTTGGATTTTTCTAGGCAACATCCTAATTTTTATGATTATTTTAAGCAAATAATGCACATAAATTTTAAAAAATATGAGTCTCTATCTACGGACCTCCTCTGACTTTAGAAAAATCAGGGAATGTTCCTTAAGATAGAGGCAACAACATGCTAAAATTTCAAGCCATAGTGTGATTACTAGATGCATGGAGGATCAAAACCTCCAAATCAGTATTTGATTAATTAAAAATAAAATATGCATGAAATGGACTCCAAATCATTTCCACATTGTTCTCCTTTGTTCACTAAGTAAGAGAGTATTTTTATTTTATTTTTGTGATTTTTCTACACCAAGATATGGATTTTTAAAGCTAGGGATAATTTTATGATTTTAACTCCCTATTTATCTATTTAAATGCGCGGCGCCACATCAACGTACGGTGGCTCCAAAGCTCCACGCGGCGCCCTCCTATTCAATGCCGCTGTCCACCTCAGCGCTGACACAACCCATGGTTTATGTTCCGAAGCACTGTCTGGCTTCATCTCAACCGTCCATACTATACACGCTTGATCAAACGACGCTTCGTCATCATCCCCGATAGCCTAGCCAGAGAACCGTCCATCTTCTAACCTTAAGATCTCTCTCATTTTTTAACCAAATTGGATGAAATTTTTTTAAAATGCTCATCTAGACTAGAGGAACTTATCAATATAGTTATGATTCCATGAAATCAACTCAAAACAAATGGAGAGTTCAAATATGCTTGGGAGGAAGAGAAGTTTTATAACTTTGCTCTGAGAAGTGAAAATTCAATCAGAGAGTCTTGGCACATTTGTTGTGATCCAAAGAGACCAGGGATTGAGTTTTTGGTTTTGGTTTAAGGCCTAGGTATGATTTTGATCACAACCGAATTTGGGTGTTGCTCTAGAGCTATGGTAAAGGCTATGTGAGAGGGCAATTTGATGGGGCTTAAGCTTCTTTCACTGTTGTGAAGGTGTGGGTGAAGTTAATTTGAGTTTGGTGGACTGTGGAGGTGTATTGTGCTCTATCCTGGTTTCCGACAAGATTTTGAGCTCAAAATTGAACTCCGACAGTGGAAATTGGTGAGGGAAAACAGTTGGAATGCACTGAGGGGATCTTTGGGAAGCTCTGTGGTCATTTTGGAGAGGTCACTTTAAGAAATTTTTAGCACCCTCTCCCATATCCGTGGGAGGTGCTTTTTATAAAAATGGCTAATGGGTGGCTGTCATGGCCAATTAGAGGGTGCATTGTGCTGCTTAGGTGGAAGGCAGAGGAGCTCTACAATTTAATTTGGCTAAGCTTGCCTCTAGGTTTGATTTGGGTGAAGTTCCATGGGGGTGGCTCTTGATTTTGAGCTTCTCTGGTGACTAGGCCGGCCGTCCATGGCAGGGGAGGTGGCTAGATGCTCAGGGCATCTAGAGGAATCTGTCAAAGCAATTTAATGCAATGGGGTTTAATTTTGGTAAGGGTATCTTAAGCATGTGTATTTTTGGAAATAAGATCATTTAATTTGGGGGACTTTTATACCATGGCTCATCTAGGTTGGGTTAGATGGGCTTTGGCTCAGTCTTAGGGTCTAACCAATGGCTGAGGTGGAGTTAATTTGGTGACTTTGGGGTAGGTAGACCATCTTTAATGCATGGGTTCAATGTGGGTTCAAGTGATCAAAGCTTTGTTTTGGGCTAGGCTAGCCATGTAAAATTGACCCAATTGATTGATAAACATTGTGTAGATGATTTTTATGAAGATTTTTAGTGAAGGTTTGAAGTGATTTTGAGTTCAATTGGTAGGTCAATTTGAGGGATTTTTGAAATTTGGCCAATTTGGGCATGTTGGGCTAGACATGGGTCTAAGTTGGGATATCCTTGGGCTAATTCAAAATTGAATGGTACACATGATCAAGGGAGATGTTTTAAGATTTCTCATGAGGGGATGGAGTGGAAATTTTGGGGTAAGGCCATCAATTTGGTGAGATTTTGAGACATGGCCAATTTGGGGCAAATTTGGGACTTTTTGGACTTAGGTTGAAATCAAATGAAATTGAGGCCTCCCCAAGGCCAATTGAAGGTCAATTTTGATGTATGGGGTTTTTATGAAGGTTTTTTAACAAACATTGTGGCCAATTGAGTGGACTATGGGTTTAGTTTGGTGGAACTAAGTCATAGGGCCAAAATTGGGTTTTTTGTTTAGCTCAAAATTGGGTTCAAATCATGGACCAATTGAGCTTAAATTCTATCTATATTGGTCACATCAAGGATTAATTTAAGATTAGAATTGAAATTGGGGGAAATTGAGACCAATTGGATAGGCATTTGAGGTAATTTGGGGAAAATATGGGCATTTAAAGGGCAATTTGGGGGTTTTAGTCAAAGATGGTCAAATTGGCCAAATTGGGTCATGATATAGTTGAGAAAAATGAAATTAGGAATATTTGGGAGGTTTTGGGAATTTTTTAGATTTTTTGGAATTTTTTGAATTTTGGGGTAAGGAGGGGTGTTTTGGTAGTTTGGCCAATTTTGGTGATTTTGGGTAGTTTGGGTGTTTTGGTAGAGTTGGAGTGCCAACCAACATCAAGAAGCCATGAACCAATGGGGACCTCATTTTGGGTCCTCTATGTAGTGGTCTTAGTCAAACCCTAGCCCAAGGCTAGTGGGTTTAGGGGACCACCTACATGAGTCTCCCAAAAGTATCAAGGGACCAAAGCCTAGAAGCTTTAGGGTTGTGAGTGATTGTGAGTGTAAGTGATTACAAGTGAGTACCTTAGCCCTAGACCAACACCCAGGGTCAACCCTAAAGTCAAGCAGTCCTAAGGGTAACTTATCTTGAGTTCCCCTATAATGACCCCACCTACTGAGTATTAGATGTTAGGACCAATATGTGTAACTTCAAGTTGAGTAAAGAAGAGTGTAAAATTTCTAATGGTGAGGGTTCCATGTCTAGTTTTCTAAGAATAGTCAGTAGGAAAGTCCTATGGCTAGATTAGGCTACTAAAGAGGAAAAAATAAACCTCAACCAAAAGTGAGGTCAACAAATGGACCCCCAATAGATGGTGCCTTTTCTAGTTTTCTAAGAATAGTCAATAGGAAAGTCCTATGGCTAGACCTTAGGCTTCATGTCTAGTTTTCTAAGAATAGTCAATAGGAAAATCCTATGGCTAGACCTTAGGCTACTAACTTTTTCTAGTTTTCTAAGAATAGTCAATAGGAAAATCCTATGGCTAGACCTTAGGCTACTAAAGTCTATTTTTCTAAGAATAGTCAATAGGAAAGTCCTATGGCTAGACCTTAGGCTACTAAAGATAGTTTTCTAAGAATAGTCAATAGGAAAGTCCTATGGCTAGACCTTAGGCTACTAAAGAGGAAATAAACCTCAACCAAAAGTGAGGTCAACAGTGTATCACACCCCTTCTTCGCCCTCTTTTTTATGGCCTCTCTTAACTCCTTATATGATAACTCTTGAAATCCTCAACAGTCACTTTAGATGCCTCTTCAAAATTTTTCCAAAATTAATGCATAGTCATCAAAATTGATTATGGTTTCTAGGCGCCCAACTATGGTGCCTAGGCACCAACTTTCTTGAAGCTCAATATTACTGTGTGTCGCCTAGATGCTAGATCATGGCCCAATGGTGTCAGGCTCTTTGTTTTCACATATGGGTTTGGCTCCTAGGCACCAGAAGCTGTTTTCTTGGTGTCAGAAGCTAGCATCTAGGCTCTAGTTCATTTTGTGCTACCTTGTTCCAATTTCCCCATTTTGCTCTTATTTCGTTCCTTTTTCTCAAAAATTTCATCTCTTATACCTGCAACCAAAAACATGCAAAATACCTTCCATTAAAGTGTAATATCATTAAAAATGAGCATAAAATGTATATATAACATAGAACATTTTTAGGCATGTCACCTGTCATCTATTCATATCTTTAAAAGGGAGCAAAATTGCAAAAAAACCTTCTGAAGATCATCATTACTATAGTATCTTTTATGTTTCTTAATTCATTTTGATATCTCCGAATAATATTATCTTAATATTAAGGTCCTTCTAAAAGAGTTTCAAAAGATGTTTCTAAATTAAAATGTATTTTATTAAAATTCAGAAAACTTCAATTTGACCTGATATGTGGATGAAGAGACACAATGAATTCAAGATAGCTTGAATGAACCATATTTACAGGAATATAAAGTGAGCAAATGGATCAACTATCACAAAGAAGTAATAATAATTTCTATTAAAGAAGAGGATTCCCAGAATTTCCTTAGAAAAATGTTGTCACAATTTTATGAGTTAAATCATTATGTTTGACCTTAAGCATTTACAGACATATCTTGTAAAGAACATTTTGTAAAGTTATATATTCTTTATTAAAGACAACAACCTTATTTGTGCTTTAGCTTCTCTCTTAGGTGATAATATGTATGCCACAATAAATTTTGAATATTGTAGTTCTCTATGAAGAGAAAATTTGTGATATATTGATTCAAACCTAATGGTACTCAAAGCTTTTCCTTTTTAGATGTTGGAATTATGAGAGTTTTTGCCAACGAGAGATGATTTTGGTCTAACTTGTCAAACAAGTCCTTACACTAGCTGTAGACATCAATCATTTTAGACATTTTAATGGTTGCTCTTATGTTTAGGCAATCATAAAGTTCAAGAAAACTAAAGAAAATAAAGTTATTGAATTAACGCTTGATAAATTATAAGGTCCTCCCAAAAGGGTTTCAAAAGATGCTTCTAAATTAAAATGTATTTTATTCATACTCAAGAAGATCCAATTTGACCTGACATTGAGATGAACAGACTCAATGAATTAAAGATAGCTTGAATGAACCATATTACAGGAATGTAAAGTAGGTAAATGGATCAACTGTCAAAATGAAGTAATAATAATTTTTATCAAAGGAATAGGGTTCCCAGAATTTATGTCACAATTTTATGAGTTAAATCAATATGTTTCACCTTAACCATTTACAATCATATCTTGTAAATAAACATTTTGTAAAGGTATTGGTTCTCTATTAAATCTAAAAAACTTATTTGTATAGGTTTTCCCTTTGGTGATAAGATATCTGTCACAAGAACATTTGAATATTGTAGTTCTCTATGAAGGGAAAACTAGTGATAGATCTATTCAAACCTAGTGGTACTCGATGCTTCTCCTTTTTAGATGTTGGAATTATGAGAGTTGTCTCCAATGAGAGATGAGTTTGATCTAACTTGTAAGACAATTCCTTAAACTCGTTGTCAACATCTATCATTTTAGATATTTTAAGTGGTTCCTTTATGTTAAGATAATCATAAAGTTCAAGAAAACTAAGGAACATAATTTTATTGCATTAATTCTTGATAAAAATCTTTTCTTATAAGAGATCAAAAGCACTAACATTAGTTATATTTCAATTAACAAAGTTTCAATAAAATTTCATGACAAAGTCACTAACAAAGTTTGAACTACGACTGGTTTATATCAAAGGCATATGTTTGTAAATGAATTAAAAGTAGAATTTTGACAACCGATTGATTTAGTTTTTGATTTTATAGAGGGTCTTAGAGAAAATGACATTCTATATATTCTTCTTCTTTTCCAAAGGTGTTAAGTGATTTCATGTCTTCATTAGAGACAACACTAAAAGATCTTTGTGCTGGTTCTCTCAGTAATTCTTTAGGGATTAAAAGTTAAAGATTCTTCAATTGCATGGCTGAGCATCCTATGGAAGAAGCAATAATTAGGATCTCCATCCTTTTCCACTTCATCAAGTTCATGAGGATCGGGGAGTTTAAAGCATAGTTTCTTAGATATATTCTTGAACATCTCTTTGATGGCTTTATTTTTGAAGGAGTATACTCATTTTTCCTTTTCTTTGAACGTAAGTTTATATTTCCTCTATCCTTCGAACTCATATAGTTGTGGTAATCACTATCATTTTGGTTGTGATATAAAATTCTCATTAGTCCTAACATCTCAAGAGTTTTTAAATGTAGATATCAAAGTTGGATTTTGATTAATTGGAATAACATTCATAAATTTATGTATCTTTTTCTTCTATCTCGTTATAAGATCATCCTTCTGTCTAAGTTGATTTAGAAGATGTGTAGATATTTATATTAGGACTATATTTTGGTTCACCAAGATAACATTCATAACTTCATCTATTATTTTCTCCAATCATTTTGTTCATTCATCTGATTGTCTTAGTTGATCTAAATGTTGTCTGTTTGTGTTTGGAACAACATCATCCTCAATAAAAGCATCTTGTAAATCAAGATCCTCATCTTATAATTTTCTCAGTGAAGCTCTAGTCTCAACCATGACAAAGTTGGTAGTCTCTTCCAAAGCTTTTAAAGTTTCATCTTTTTATTTGAGAGCTTTAATGCTAGTTTCCTTTTCACATAACATTTCATCAATGTGTTTACCTATGATATTCTTTAGATCAACCAAGAGGTACTTGAGGGACGACATTTTACTTCAATAGGGATGTTGAATCTCTAATTTTAATGAATTTATTGTTAAAATTATTTGAAAGGGAACTCAATCAATAAATTAAGGTAGGACCCCATGAGGTGAACAAAGAAATGTTTTATTTTCTTAGTTTAGAGTTTTGAGTTTTATATATTTTTTGGTTTTTATGGAGTTTTAGCTTTAAAAACTTTTCAATTTTAGTTTGAAAATTTGAGCTTTGTTTTAAATTTATTCTAAAAAACATTCAGATTAAAGAAAAAAAACATTTTAGTAGATATTAGTAAAAGATAGAACCAAACTTGAATAGTAATATCAGAAGGCTCTAAACTAAGGCATGGAGCCACAGGCAAAGAGGTCCAGAAGAGAATATCCAAAAACCTACTCATTAAAAAGGATTTAAATGAGCAGTTAGAAACATGAAGGTTGAAGATGTGGGATTGGACCTGGTGATTTAGATTGGTTTGATGGACCAAAAAAGAGCTCGAGGGAAGAATGACTAACTAGCCTTATCATAAAATATTGAGAGGAGAACAACTCCCTAACGGAGTTGCTAGAAGAATCCTTGGTGGGATAATTTTTGTTTGTTTGGGACCACCATAGATCTCGAAAGATTCCTATCTAAATAATCAAATGCAACATTTGAAGAAAAATATACTATCTCTAAAAATAGAGACATTATCATCGAATGGATTCAGTCATTCAGGTAAGAGAATTCCTTGGGGTCTATAAACAAAGGTTTTCCCCTTACCTTACAAGTGTAAGATAAGGTTTATTTTAATTCTAGGTTCTTGTTCCCTAATAGATAAAGCCCTCGTAGTTGATTACATCTTCAGAGTTGTAAGCCCTAAATAAAACCTCTTAATTAATATGATAAGTTTAAATGCCAAAGATCAGGTTTTCATAATTGGAGTGGGGAGGGGGTCCAAATTAAAATAATTAAGTTAAATAAGATAAGAATTACAATATGATCATAACATGTTATGGGAAAGGCCTGAGCTAAAAAAGATTTGAAAAAAAAATTGATGAAGTTGAACTGAATGGGTGAAGTCAAAAAATATATTAGGGATACCGGGTTTAACTAACATGAATGATTGCAAACTCTAAATTAAGGATAGAGTCGAGTAGGAAAGAATTTCTAAATAGAAAATGAAATATTAAATTGTGTAGGGAATTCTATAGGTAAACTAACTTAGACTCTGGGAATAACATCCCTAGTCAAGATTTCTATGGATTACTATCATCCAGCAAACGTTGGTATCCGCCAATTATGACCAGCCGCATAACCGAGAATCCTTTTTTAATGTCAGAGCATGGAGGATTCAGAGAATAGAAGAAGTTTAAAATAACTTCATCAGTAACCATCAATTACTTCAGTCTAATGTATTCCCTCTGGTCTCAGAGGGTAGGTTTGTTGTTTTACATGTCCTAGTTTTTAGCACTAACTAGGTACCTAAACTAACTTAGGCTTCTATACTCAAACTAATCTGGGGTAACTATATGGCCCTTAGTTTGATGTATAAGTTTGATAACTTAGAGTTCATATCATATCTACCTAGGTTCAATTCTCATTCTTTATCTCGGTGTTTTTTTTATATTTTTTGGAAGTTTGATGCCTTAATTCATGTCTTATTTGGCTTCTATGTTTGTCAGTCATGTTAAAAAATTAAAGGCTTTTATTTTTTAGCTTTTATTTTATTTGAATTTTTTTATATGTTATAGATAAATTAAGAAGTTATCATCCTTATTTTTGTATTTGATATATATTTTTTGTTATTTTTATTTTCTTAAAATGAAATAACACATGAAAGAAGAAAACCATGAGATATCATGTTAAATATGAAACGCCATGTGAGATAAAACATGTAAAGTAACACTTAGCCTTAGATTTGACTTGAGCTACAGTTAAATAGCAATAAGCTAGGTTTTTAGCTTCAGCTAGCTCGGGGTCAAGTCAATATATGGTATGAGATAGCTGGTTTGGGCCTAAGCTGGCTCTAAACTAGCTCAGTTTAGGCAGAGTTTGAGTTGATTTGGCCCACGTTGGTTTGGAGTGACCTAGATTCGCTTGGGTTTGACCCAGGATAAGTTGGGTTGACCCAGGTTGGCTTAAGTTTGGTTTGGGTTTGACCCGGGTTAAGCTAGGTTGACCCTAGTTGGCTTAAATTTGGTTTGGGTTTGAATAGGGTTAAGTTGGGATGACCGAGGTTGCCTTAGGTTTAGTTTGGGTTTCATGTGCGTTATGCTTAGCTAACCCAAGTTGGCTTAGCTTTGGTTTGGGTTTGACCCAAGTTAAGCTAGATTAGTCCAGGTTGACTTAAGTTTGGTTTGTGTTTGGTTGGGTTTATCAAGGTTGGCTTAGGTTTGGTTTAACCCACTGGGTTGGCTTAAGTTTTGTTTGTGTTTGACCCGAGTTAAGCCAAGTTGACTCGAGTTGGTTTGGATTTGACCCGGATTGGCAGGTTTGATATGAGATTGACACAGGTTAAGCTAGGTTGGGTTAGACCTCAGTTAGGCTTATGATTTGGGTCAGGTATTGATAGGGTTAGTCTCGGGTTAGGTTTAGAGTTTGGGTCAGATATGCATTGGGTCAGATCAGGGTTGAGTCGGATTTTAGATTTGGGTTAAGCTGGGTTGGAACAGACCTTATTTAAGTTTAGGGTTTAGGTTAGGTATGGATTGGGTCAGACCTGGGTTAGGTTTAGGGTTTAGGCTAGGTCTGGGTTGGATCAGACATGGGTTAAGCTTAGGGTTTGGGTCAAACCTGGGTTAGGTTTATGATTTGGATCAGAACTGGGTTTGGTCGGACTTGAATTGGGTTTAGAGTTTAAGTCAGGTCTTAGTTGGGTCAGACCTAAGTGAGGTTAGGTCTAATGTTTGGGTTAGAGTTTGAGCTAGACTTGAGTTAGGTTAGTGATACGCCTAAAAAAGTTTCAATTTTTCATATGCTTTTAATGCCTATATTTAGTTATTCTTAATGATATTATAGTTTAAAGGAAGGCATTTTGCATATTTTTGGTTTCAGGGACAAGAATTGGAGTTTTGGAGAAAAAGAAGCAAAAACGGTGCAATTTGGAGCAAAAAAAAGCAAGAAAAAAAATTCTGTCCTGGCACATTTCAATGTGTCTTTCTATGCTTAATTTATTTTACACTTCTCACATATTTTTGAATGAAACTACACTTTAAAGGAAGGATGTTTTATGCTTATTTTGTAGGTCTATCTGTTAGGAGCACAACGCAACTAAAACGGGGTGAAACTGAGCTAAAACGGAGCCAAACAAAGCAAAATGATGGGGCTGAGCAGTGTGAGTGCCGAAGGCTCCCAGACTAGCACTGCCAATGCCTGAGTCCAGAGAAGCGACAAAAAGTGGGGCTGACGGCGCCCAGACCGACGCCGAGAGCACCCGGAACGATTATGGACCAATTTTTGGCGGATTTTGATGTTCTAGAAGGCTCCCAAGTGATTCAAACACCCCATTAAGTGATTTAATGCTTCTAGAGACTTGAAGAAGGCTCTTGAATAAAGAGACATGTCTTTTGGATGACTGGATTTATCTCTTGGAAAAAAGGAGGGAATTGGTGCCTCTTTAAAAAAGAGGGCTTGGCGCCTCTCATGGCGTGTGTGAGTGGAAAAATGTGGAGAATGTTTAGAGATCTTAGAATAGGAGTATAAATGTAGATTTCTACCTTTTTTAGAGAGATTGGTGAGGGGATTTTGAGAGAATTTGCAACGGAATGTTCTAGCATTGCATGACTCAGCGGGAGACTTTGTGGGAGAGATTTTCATCTTTTTTTCAAGAGGAAAAAGCTAAGTATTGTGTTCTTCATTATCTTATGATTTTGTAAACACTTATCTAGTGGATTTATATTGATTTAATGAAGTTTTTTGTTTTGTTTTTTTCATACTTTGTGATGTGTTTCTCTTACTCTTTCTTCTCTTTTGGAAATAGTGACATGAGAAGATTATGTCGTTATTTTCCTTTTACTTTTCTTTTGTAATGAGTAGGATTCATGTTTAGGATATTAGGATACATGCTTGAAGAAGTTTTAAATAAAAAAGTAATGGTTTTAACTTGCACTTCATTTACATTACAATAAAGGCCCGTTGTAGTGTTAAAATTTGTTGTAATTGCATTAAGACTTGAGAGGGCGGTGTAATTCTCAACAAAGTGGAACCACATTCAAATTGCATAGATGGTGAAGTTCATGGGGTTTGAGTGCAAATAAATGGAGAAATATATATATTACTAGGCGAAGAATTGGAGATTCTAGGGTGACAGACTAAAATTCCCAATTTGGTCTTAGTGTTTAAGAACTAAAGCGAGAGTTAGCCTTCAAGGGAAGGGAAGTGGGAGCTCTGTAGTGAGAGCCAATACCGAGTTAGCCTAATGATACACCTAAAATATATAGTATTTTTAGATACATTTTTATCCTATTTTTGAGATATTGCGTTTTAATGAATGATATTTATGTGTTTTTCTTTAAGGTATAAATAAAATGTTGAAAAATGCTAAATGGGGTGAAAAATGATCAAATTTGGAGCAAAAATGTGAAATTTCTGCAAAAGTATTTTGGTGCATAAGCGCTAGATTCGGCGCTTAAGCACCGATCAAATAGAGGTCGTGCCTAAGCGTCAGAGGCCCCACACTTAAGCGCCAGAGGCAGTTATTTGGTGGTTTTCTTCATTTGACCGAATTTTGAAGAGGCATTTGAGACACCTATTGGCTAAAGAGGGTGGTTATGACAAATAGTAACGAAAATATTATTAAAAGACTTGTGAAAGGAGGCATCCCTTGGAAAATACATTGAATTTAGACACATTTTGAAGTGTTTCCAAGGCACCTTTTGGGAAATTTATAAAAGAAGGAAGTTTAGACATTTGAGATGGGTGCTTGAACAGGGAGAGGGTGGTTGAAAGTTCTGAAAAGGGGGAATTTTTTAGAGAGTTTTGGAGAGATTTTCAGGCACCACAAATTTACTGTATCCTTTATGTTTCTAGTTTTATTGTGAGAGTCAAGAGTGTTGTAAAAAAGAAGAGATTTAAAAGAAATTCAAGAGTTTGGTGGATGATTTGAGATATATTTTTATCTTTTATTTTTAAACCACTTATGGTTTTAATCGAGACTTCTTGTTGGTTTTACAATGATTTCTACATTTAAACTAAAGTGTGGTTTTGTTTTCTCCATGGATTCTGAGTAGTGTTCTTTATCTTTCTCCTTAAAATGATAAGTAATTAAAGTGTCGGATGGAAGTTGTGGAGAGTATTATTCTTTAATGTTGGAAGAAGTTGTGATGATTTAATTCCATGTACTTTATTTACTTCTTGATCTAGCCCATCAAGATGTTAAAATTTGTTGTGAGAACATGTAAGAACCGGGCTGTTATTGTCTCAGTCAACAATTATGATTTAGTGCAAATAAATAGGGAAATAATCTTTGAAGGGTGTAGAGTTAGAGGACTTTGAGTGACAAGCTAAAGCTCCCAACGTAGTTTATTGTTTTAGGTTCTGATACGAGATGTTAGCCCCTAGAAGAGGTGGTATCTTCCCTGCCTAGCCGGTCTTCAGAACTATTCAAACTTTAAATTAACCAATGTTCTTTATCTCTAGTAAGGGCCTAGCCTGTCTTCAGAACTATTCAAACTTTAAATTAGCCAATGTTCTTTATATCATCTCTAGTAAGGGTTCTGCCTAGCCGATCTTCAGAACTATTCAAACTTTAAATTAGCCAATGTTCTTTATAGCAACTCTAGTAAGGGTAAAGAATGTTTTTCTATTTGGCACAACACAATTTGCATACTTTGACAATATAATTTCTATACTTATTACTGATTCATGAAAAGGAGAAAGTTATTATCTTATTATGTGCTTTTCTTTTACATAAACTCAAGTTATCTTTAGAAGTTTTTATTGTTTTATCAAAATATCAAAAATACCAAAAAGATTTGAATTTTAATTACTATCAAATTATCTATAGTTTTAACAATTGTCTTTTTGAAATAGAAGTTTGTTGTTTGAAAGTGCATATTGTGTATTGTCCCGATGGGATCGATATTCGAGGCTTAATAAAAAAAGCCTTATATTGTTTGATAGTGATACGTATACTTGCGTAGTATCCTAATATATATATAAATTAAAGAGATAAATTCTTATTTTCTTTAGTATCAATTTTTTGGCACTATTGCAAAGTAAAGAAATATAAGTGAAAATATAATTGCATAGATTGTTATACTATGCATATAAACAGTAAGTCAAGATCAAGTTTTTGGCGCCGTTGCCGAGAGAGATTTCAAAAATTGATTGAAAGTAAATTTCTATTTTAGAAAGTCTTATTTAAACTTTAAGAGTTATTGTAAGAATATCTTATTATAGTATTTTATTTTATTATTGTGTGTTTATTTTATTTTATTTTTATTTTATGCCAGTGTATGCGTAGTTCAGGTTGTGAAAGACTAGTGCCCTACGATTCTAAATTAGAAAGAACTGTTAAGAAAATAAGAAAAATAAAAAAAAATAAAAATTTTGAAAAATCTAAAAAAAATAATGAAATGACAAACCAAAATGATCAAAATGCTAAAATTCATCAAGAATTTAGACCATTAAGAGATTATGCCAACCCTACGGTAGATAAACTTCATTGTAGTATTCAAAACCTACTGCAATGACTAATTCATTTGAACTTAAACATGTTATTATCCAAATTATATCAAATAATCAGTTTGGGAGGTCACCAATTGAAGATCCAAATTTACATCTTGCTAATTTTTTAGAATTGTGTGTCATATTTAAATATGATGGTGTATCAGATGATGACATAAGACATATGTTATTTCCTTTCTTACTAAGGGATAAAGCTAAGATGTGGTTGCATTTTTTAGTACCTAGATCTATCCGAACTTGGGGTGATTTAGCGCAAAAATTCCTTTTTAAATATTTTCCACTATCAAAAGTTGCGAGACTTAGACACAATATTACATATTTTAATCATTTTGAAGGGGAATCTATTTATGAAGCATGAGAATGATTTAAATAACTCTTAAGAAAGTGTCAACACCATGCTATACCAGATTGGTTAATAATTCAAACTTTTTATAATGGATTAGCTAGATCTCTTAGATCTATTATCGATGCTGCTGCTAGTGGTTCATTGATGTCAAAACCATTTCATGATGCTTATGCTTTAATTGAAGAAATAACTACCAATAATTTTCAATGTCCTTTTGAGAGGGTAAATCCAAAGAAAGTAGCCAATATTCATAAAACTGATGCATTTAGTATGTTAGCAAATCAAGTTACTGCAATTTCAAGGAAGTTAGACCAATTTGGAATGAATTTTTCTCAACCAATTTCTATGATTGAAGAGAATTCATTAGGCCAAATGGTAGATTCTCAAGCATCATTAGAAACTTTCAATGTCACAAATAACAAACAGAATCACCCATATAAAAACTATTACACCATTGGAAGAACCATCCCAACTTTACTTTTCGAGAAAGTTTTGAAATTTTGGTCATGATAGAGAAAGATAAATCATTTTGTCCATCAATAGAAAAACCTTCAAAACTTAAGTTGAAGTTACTTTTTGATCATTTAAAATCTTCCTTTTTAGGAGATTTCTCTACTTTACCAGTTATAATTTCCTCAAAGTTAACATTAGAAGAAGAAGAAAGGTTGATGAAAATTCTAAAAAATTTTAAGAAAGTCTTTGGATGGACGTTTGCTGATAATAAAAGAATCAATCCTTCAATTTGTATGCATAGAATTCATATGAAGAGAATTGAAAACCCAGGGCTGATCCTTAAAGGAGATTGAATCCTGTTATGAAAGAAGTTGTAAAGAAAGAAATTTTAAAGTGGTTAGATGCTAGAATTATCTACCCTATTTCAGATAGTGTTTAGGTTAGTCCAATTCACTGTATTCTTAAGAAGGAAGAGTAACTGTGGCTATGAATGAACATAATGAATTAATACCTACTAGAAAAGTCATAGGGTGGTGAATATGCATTGATTATAGAAATTAAATCTTGCCACAAGAAAAGATCATTTTCCACTACCCTTTCTAAATCAAATGTTGGATAGACAAGCTGGGCATAAATATTTTTATTTACTGGATGGATATACTGGTTATCACCAAATTCAAATAACTCCTAAGGAATAAGAGAAAATAACTTTTACCAATTCTTATGATACATTTACTTTTAGAAGAATGCCCTTTGGTTTATGTAATGCCCCTGCTACATTTCAAAGATGTATGATTTTTTGTGATTTAATTGAAAAAGAGATTAAAGTATTTTTGGATAACTTCTTAGTGTTTAGAACTTCATTTGAATCATGTTTAAAACATTTATCAAAAGTTCTTAAGCACTCTGAAGAAACAAATTTAGTCCTTAATTGGAAAAAATGCCAATTTATGATAACAGAAGGAATTGTATTAGGACAAAAAATATCAAAATGGTATGGAAGTAGATCCTGCTAAAATTCAAGTGATCAATAATCTACCTTATCCAACAAAAGTAAGGGAAATTATGAGTTTTTTAGGACTTACTGAATTCTACAGGCGATATATTAAAGACTTTTCAAAAATTACTAAGCCCTTATGCCATTTACTGAAGAAAGATGCAATTTTAAAATTTGATGAAGAATGCCTAAAAGCTTTTCAGATATTAAAAAAAATTAGTCACTGCACCAATTACAGTTTCAACAGATTGGGGAAAACCTTTTGAACTGATGTGTAATGGAGTGATTATGCTATTGTAGTTGTTTTAGGACAAAGATATGATAAAATTTTTAAAGTAATTTATTATGCTAGTAAAACTCTTAATGAAACCAAAATTAATTATACAACAATTGAAAAAGAGTTATTAGCAATAGTATAATGCTTTGATAAATTTAGATCATATTTAATTGGAACTCATTGTGTAGTGCATATAGATCATTCTGCTATTAAGTACTTAATGAAAAAGAAGGATGTTAAACCAAGACTTATAAGATGGATTCTTCTTTTGCAAGAATTTGACTTTGAAATAGTAGATAGGAAGGGAACTAAAAATCAAATTGCTGATCATTTATCCAGGCTTGAGTTAGACAAACCACTCTATTTTGAAAAAGAAATTAATGAACATTTTTCAGATGAAAAATTGTTCAAAATTAATGAGTAGCGTGTTCCGTTGTATGTCGACATTGTGAACTTTCTTCTTAGTGATATTATATCCTTTGGAATGACATATCAACAGAAGAGGAAATTTATTTCAAAATCTAAGAATTATTTTTGGGATGACCCATTTTTATAAAAACCAGGAAAGGATATGATTATTCAAAGATGTTTACCTTTAGAAAAAAAACTTATGAAATTATCCAAAAATGTCATAATTCTGATTTTGGGGGACATTTTGGTGTTGATAAAATATTATACAAAATTTTATAATATGGATTTTATTGGCCTACTATTTTTGATAGATATCAACTAGTAGAAAATATTTCTAGAAGAAATGAGATGCCCCTCAATTATATGCTAGAAGTTGAAATATTTGATGTTTGGATTAATTCACAGGACCATTTATACCATCTTTCAGAAATTTATATATACTGTTAGCAGTGGACTATGTATCTAAATGGATAGAAGCTATTGCTTTACCTCAATGTGATGCTCAAAGTATTGCAAAGTTTTTAAAAACGAACATATTTTGCAGATTTGGGATGCCAAGTGTTATCATAACTGACAGGGGAAGTCATTTCAGAAATGCCATAGTGGAGAAATTATTAAAGAAATATCATATAAATCATACAATTGCTACTGCTTATCTTCCTCAGACAAGTGGATTGGCTGAATTATCTAATGGGCAAACTAAAAGAATTATGTAAAAATCTGTAAATCCAACAAAAATGGATTGGTCAGTTATAGGATTGCAAATAAAACTCCTATAGGAATGTCCCCATATCGACTAATATTTAGGAAAGCTTGTCACTTATCATTTGAACTTGAGCATAAAGCATATTGGGCAATTAAAAAATTCAATTATAATTTGAAAGAGTGAGTGAGAAAAGATTATTGCAATTAAATGAGCTTGAAGAGATAACGAATGAATCTTACGAGAGTGTTAAGATTTATAAGGAAAAGATGAAGATGTCGCATGATTGAAGGAATCTTACTAATTTTTTTTTAGCCAGGGCAATAAGCTTTGCTATATAATGCAAGGTTAAGTTTATTTTCAGGCAAACTTAAGTCCAAGTGGATGGGCCCATTTGTTGTGATGAAAGTTTATCCTTCTGGAGCTGTGGATATTAAAGATCCTAAAACTGATAAAGTGTTTAAAGTAAATGGTCATAGACTGAAACCTTATTTAGTAAGGGATCATCGTAAATTTAATGATCGAATGATGTTGGGTCAACCAGAATAAGCATTGTTTACGTTGGGCTGACGACGTTAAACCAAGCACTTTGTGGGAGGCGGCCCATATTTATTAGTGTGTTTTGCTTTACATGTTGTTTGCGTGTGATTAAGATAAATTTGGGGTATTTTTTTAGAATATTATGTGTTAGTAATGATTTTAAGACTTGATTTAGTGATCTATACATGCTAAAATGAGAATTTGGACGTTAAGTTGATTGGTGCAAAATTGAGCACTGGCGCTTAAGCGCCACTATTCGGCACTTAAGCGCATGATTTAAAAATCATGTGCAAAATTTGGATTATAGAACGTTTAACCACCAATTGGTTGACTAAAACATGCAAGGCAGTTTTAGGATGTGTCTAGGAGTTACTAGAGGGATTTAGGCCTATAAATAGAAGAGTTTTGTGAAGGAGTTTCACCTCAGATCATTTTCAGCCTTAAAGTTTACAAAAGAGAGAGAGAGAGAGATTTTGATAAGATGTCTTCATGGGAGATGGATTTTAAGAAGAAGGAAGAGACCATGAGGAAGAAATTCATTAGTCAAAGTGCACAAGAGATTTATTACGGTTTCTTAGCCGTTAGTATTGAAGGAATATCAGAGAAGATCAACATAGTTGAGACTGTCATGACTTTACTGGAGACAAAGGTAATTGAGATTCATGCACATCTAGAGCATATTCGATGACAATTGAAAATGCAATTTAGCCATACTAGTTATATAGAGGAAGCGGAAAAGGAGTTGTATGTTAAAGAAAAATGGATATAATAAGATAGTATCAAAGCACGTCACCACTATTCATTTTATCAACTTTATATTCTGATTGTCCAAGAAGAGACTAATGAAATACCAGAGTTTGTCCCAACAAATTAGGAATGGAATTAAGTTTTGCATTAGAGTTTGTTTGTTAGGAGTTGTTGTGTTTACATGTTAGTGTTTGTTTTTAGTGTTTATGACTTTTATGTATTTAATTGTTTATGTTTGTTTAGTGTTTGTATTTCGAGAATTTTCTCATCCAAGATTATTTGGAGTAAGAATTAAGTGTTTTATGTACTTGTACTAGTTTGTGAATGAATGTATATGTTTGTTTTTGTGAAAATTAGTGTTAATTTTTATCTTGAATTAAAAGGAGTTATATGGGAGAATTTAGAGGAAAAGAAGAGTTATAGGAGAGAAAAATAGTTATTTAAGTGTTATGAGACCATTTAAGGGTGATTTACTTAGGCTAATAGTGAATTTTACTTAAGTTCAAAAATATCAAAAATAGTGCACTGGCGCCTAAGCACCACATTCTCGCGCTTAAGCGCGATATAACCTGAGAGGCAAGCGCCTAAGCGCCACTTGCCCATGCTTAAGTGTCGGTTCACGAAAACCGGTTCACAAACAATTAAAAGTGAAAAATAACCCCAAAAATCACCTTTTTTACTCCTGTCGTCATCAACCTCTCGAGTTCGCAATTTTGGAGGCTAGGGCAAGCTTTTGTGTGGAGATTTCTTGGTGGAATCGAGAAAAAATTTGCTAGATTTAGATTTCTTGAGGTAAGAGCTTCACTTTTATGTAAAAAATTTGGATTTTCACCATGTATTTTGAGTACATTTGGAAGAATTCAAAAATCACTATTCATGGTGAAAAATGAGGGAAAATGTATGAAAATTGCATATGAAGTGTATTTTATGCTTATAGAAGTTAAGTTTAATAGATTAGACTTGATTTTTGAAGTTATTGTGGAATTTTATGAAATTTGTAGAATGACACCAAGAATGAAGAGGAGTAAAGGAAAGGGCTATTTCGATTCGAGCAAATTTGTGAGTTCAAAAGCTCAAGATTGGTATAGTTATGCTTTGCAATTATGGAAACTTATCCAGGAGCATGTTTTAAAAGTTCAGGTGGATTGGTAGAAGATCTGATCATTCACCGGCAATGAGAATGATTCTGCTATTTTTCTGTTGTGGTCGTTATTTATGTAGTTAGGGAGTTCTATGCTAACCTATCTGAGGCTGAAGATGATCGAGTCATGGTTAGAGGAATGTTGGTACCTTTTTCACCGGAGGTAATCAATATGTTTTAACATTTACCAAATGATACTTTATGTTTTTATGAAAACTATAGTTCGACTGAGAAGGAATTAGACGAGATCATTTCTTATTTGACTGTTGGAAGTGGACTCTAGAAAATTACTAATGAAAGAAGAGTCAATTTTTCCACCTCAAAGTTGAGTGCACCATCAAAGGCACTAATTTATTTCAGCTCGTCTATTACCAAAAAATCATCTCAGTGAAGTTACCAGAGAGAGGGTGAAGTTGAACTATTGTATTAAGGAAGGCAAGCACATCAATATTGGAGCTTTAATTTATTGGACTATCATCAGTTCTGCCACGGCCATTACTACTGTAGGTCTGGGATTTGCTTCCTTGATCTTTTCTTTGTGTAAGCAGGCAGGAGTGAGATATGATAGCTGGGAGGAAGTACTGTTGCTTCTAAAGCCAATCACAAGTGTTAATGTGAAGTCATATTTAGAGCATTCTATTTTTGGCTGGAGAGGAGGATTTTCAAGGAGTTATGGAATGGCAATGTCTGCTGCTTCTACATCTAGACCATCCACCTCAAGACCATCTACTTCTAGAGATGAGTCTACAAAAACTCAAAGTCAACTATTGCAGAGGAAGATGGACAATATCAACTATACTGCAAATAAGGCAAGAAATTTAGAAAGCTTTCAGGTCATATTGGTGGGTATAATAGAAGAAAAAGTGATTAGTAAGCAAAATTTCACTCATCTTTGGAAGGCCTCATTAGGGGTAACCAAGGAGTACAATTTCCTGCATATCCTAGATACCCTGATTATGAGTCTACAAATGCTGGAATAGCGGTGATTCCGAAGATGATGAGGAGGACTGATTTATTTTTATGTTTATAATATGTGTTAGTCTATGTGCTTTAAACTTGAGACTTGTGATGTGCTGTTTATTGTTATGTTTGGACTTTAGACATGTGATGTGATGTGTTTTTATGCTTTGGACTTGCTACATTTGCATTTGTGTATTTTTTTAGACTCTGTGATGTGTGAGACATTTATTTTTTTAATTTTTTTGTGATGTTGTGTTTGTTAGTATATTGTTTTAAAATTCTAGGATAGTAATTGTTACTATGTGTTGATTATTGTGTTAGTTAGTTAAGGATTGAAAGTAATTCTGAGTCTTTTGAAAATTTTAAAAATTTTGCCAACTTTAGTTTTAAACTTTAATTTCAAAGAACTGCTACCATGTATTTTTCTTTTATCATGTTAGTGTGTTTATTTTTATGTTGATAGAAATCAAAGTTAGTGTGTTAGTATGTTTTTATGTTTGTATCCACTACTTAGAAGTCTACTGAATCTCTATAAATTGAATTAAAATGAAAATGATAGAAAGTTGATCAAAAATTGATTTTACTCCTGTTTTTAGTTTTATATTTGCATAATTAGGGTATAAAAATTCTTGTAAGCATGTTATTTCCATTTTCATTTCTGCTTATTTATATCTGCTACTAAACTATTTAATCTTGTTTAAAAAATTTAAGTTTGGGGGGAATGAAATATATTTTTAAAACTTAAATTTTATTTGTTCTCAAATGTGCTACAAATGAATTTGATTTGAAAATAAAAAATGATCATTTATTTGAAGTTTTATTAGGGAAGTAAAATTTGATTTTAGAAATGAGTAAGAAAAATTAGGTAAAATTTTGAATAATGAAGAAAATCTTTCAGTTAAAAATTTTTAGTGTAGAAAATGTTAAATATAGTGTAATTATCTTTAGTAAGAAAAATTGTATTTTTGAAGAATTTAGAAAATTTAAAATTTTATTTTTAATACTTAATTTTCTTTTATTAAAATAATTTTCAATACTATTATTATGTTTTTAAGTAAAATAAAAATATCAACTCTTTGTTTTTGGAAAGGATAAGTGGAATTCAAAATTATTAAAGATCTATCCAGATATAGTAATCATTGCCTAAAAAGAAAAAGAAAAAGAATAAGAATAAGAAAAGAAAAATAAAAAGAAAAAAGAAAAAAAAAGAAAAAAAAAGAAAAAGTAAGGGAGGAGAAGCTTGAGAATTAGTGCCTAATCAAAAATTGGTTATACATTTGATCTTTATAAAGTATAAGACTTGAGAAACTCTTAAGCTTAAGGATATAATATAGAAAGTAAAATTATTCTAAATAAATTATTTTTAAGTGGAGATAATAAAAGACTAAATTCTAAACTTAGAGAATTTACAATATTTCTGAATTAGATATTAACTCATATTTATAATCTTTCTTAACATTAAAAATTTATAAACTTTAAGTTGGTCTCATTTACTGAATATTTTTTTCTAAATTGGACTGCTATATTTCTAAATCAAAATTTTAGTAACTCTTAAAAGAACTCATATACATATCATACATTTTTAGTTTTTAAAGATTGAAGTGTCACTTGAGGACAAGTAACATTTTAAGTTTGAGGGATTTTGATACACCAAAATATATAATATTTTTAGACACATTTTTATACATATTTTTGAGACATTGTGCTTTAATGGAAGTTATTTTTGTGTTTTTCTTGCAGATACAGGTAAAAAGGGTGAAAAATGCTTAAATGGGTGAAAAAGGATCAAATTTGCAGCAAAAATGTGAAATTTGTGCAAACATGTTTTGGCGCCTAAGCGCCAGATCTGGCGCTTAAGCACCGGTGAAACAAAGTAGGCCGCACTTAAGCACCAGAGGTAGTTATTTAGCAGTTTTTTTTCATTTGACTGAATTTTGAAGAGGAATTTGAGGCACCTAATGGCTAAAAAGGGTGGTTATGACCACTATGAACTAAAATATTAATAAAAGACTTGTGAAAAGAGGCATCCCTTGGAGAACACATCGAATTTTGACATATTTTGAAGAGTTCCAAGGCACCTATTTAGAAATTTATAAAAGAAGGAAGTTGAGACATTTGAGATGGGTGCTTGAAGAGGGAGAGGGTACTTGAAAGTTCTGAAAACTGTTGGAAAGGGGAGTTTTTGAGAGAGAGTTTTGGAGAGATTTTCAGGCACCACAAATTTACTTTATCCTTTATGTTCTTAGTTTTATTGTGAGAGCTATGAGTGTTGTAAAAGAGAAGAGACTCAAAAGAACTTCAAGAGTTTGGTCGAGGATTTGAGATAAGTTTTTATCTTTTATTTTTAAACTACTTTTGATTTTAATTGAGACTTCTTGTTAGTTTTATAATGATTTCTACTTTTAAACTAAAGTGCGATTTTGTTTTCTCCATGGATTCTGAGTAGTTTTCTTTATCTTTCTCTTTAAAATGATAAGTAATTAAGGTGTAGGATATAAGTTGTGGAGAGTATTAATCTTGAATGTTGAAAGAAGTTGTGATGATTTAATTCCATGCACTTCATTTACTTCTTGATCTGGCCCATCTAGATGTTGAGATTTGTTGTGATAACATGTAAGAATCGGGCTGGTATTGTCTCAGTCAACAATTGGAAATCGAGGAAACTCTAGAGTGAGAGGCTAAAGTCCTCAACTTGGCTTATTATTTTAGGTTCTGATACGAGATGTCAACCCCAAGGTGGAGGGAATCGAGGAAACTCTAGAGTGAGAGCTGGTATCTTCCCTGCATAGCCGATCTTCAAAACTATTCAAACTTTAAATTAGTCAATGTTCTTTATAGCATCTCTAGTAAAGGTAAAGAATATTATTGCTCCTATTTGACACAACACAATTTGCATACTTCCACAACAGAATTCCTATACTTATTACGGATTCATGAAAAGGAGAAATATATTATCATATTTTATGCTTTTCTTTTACATAAACTCAAGTTATCTTTAGAAGTTTTTATTGTTTTATCAAAATACCAAAAATACCAAAAAGATTTGAATTTTAATTACTGTCAAATTATCTATAGTTTAGGTAATTATCTTTTTGAAATAGAAGTTTGTTGTTTGAAAATGCATATTGCATATTTTCTCTATGAGATTGATATTCCGGGCTTAATAAAAAAGTCATATATTACTTGATAACGATATGTATACTTGTGTAGTATCCATATATATATATATATATATATATATATATATATATATATATATATATATATATATAGATATATATAATTTAGAGAGATAAATTCTTATTTTCTTCAGGATCAAGTTTCTGACACTATTGCAAAGTAAGAGAATATAAGTGAAAATATAATCGCATATGTTGTTATATTGTGCATATAAATAGTAAGTTGGGATCACCTAACCACGTATTTAAAGACTAAACCTAAGATTAGCCAATGATTTTCTATAACACTTGACTGAGGCTAGAGAATTAAAATTGCATCTATTTGGCACATAAAATATTTAATGTATCTCATTTCTTTACATTATCCAATTTACTACCTAAAAATAGTAGTTTTTAACATCTTAAAATTCTCCAAACTAACTCATCCAGAAAGGGTTATCTTTAGAATTAATATTTACATTTAGGAGTAGTTACTACCCTTACATTTAATATTCACATTTATGAGTGGTTTCTAGATAAAACACTATTTTAATTGACATTCCAAACTAAGGACTAATAGTAGTAGACTGGAATTTAACTAAGGGCCTCTTTCCTCACTTCCTCTAAGGATCGATATTTGGGGCTTAATCAGAAAGTTGTATATTACTTGAAGCGATACGTTCACTTGTGTAGAACCCATAGTGTGTGAACTATTTGTAATATTTTATAACATTTCAATTTTGCACATTAAATACTTATTATTAATTGTGTCAAGTTATTGGTCATATTTTTGAAAACTAAATTACTGCGTAATTTTGGGACAGGTCAAGTTTTTTGTGATGTACCAAGGATTAAACTGACATAAAACATGCAAAAAAACAACACACGCTAGGGGCGCTTCAAGTTTTTGGCGTCATTGCCGGGGAAGCTTCGGTAAGAACTTTAGGAGAATTTTGCTTGAAGTAATTAGGCTTAGACTTGAAAAAATTGTAGTGTCATAAAAATTGTTTCCATGTGAAAAGTGTTTTTTGTATGAAAAAGTGTTTTGAAAAAACTGTTTATGTCAAAAACAAGATGTTTGTGAAAATGTTTTATTGTGTTGATTATATCTTTTTGTGTTTAATTATTAATGTATTGTTTGTTGTGTTGCGTTTGCGAAATAAAGGATCCATAGGACTTGTGCCGTATGATCCAGAGTTAGAAAAAAAATAAAAAAATAGAAAGGTCTTGAAAAACTAGAAATGGAAATGGAAAACATTCAAAGTAATAACTTGGAAAATCATCATAAATCATTGAGGGATTATGTATATCCTACATAGTTGAAATTCACTCAAGTATACAAACCCTTATCGTAGAAGCTGAGTCATTTGAACTAAATCATAAGATTATCCATGTGGTGCATAACAATCAGTTTGTGGGAGCTCCTTCAAAGGATCCCTATTTACACTTATCAAGTTTTCTTGAACTTTGTGCTGCATTTCGTTATAATGTCATGTCAGACGATGCTGTTAGATGAAGGCTTTTTCCTTTCTCACTAAGGGATAAGACAAAATTGTGATTATACTCATTAGCACCTCGCTTTATTAAGTATTGGGAGGAGAACTCAAAAATGACTAACTAAGTGTTTTCCTCCTTCAAGGACTACTAAACTTAGAAATGATATTATCTCATTTTATCAGTATGAAGAGGAATTAATATACAAAGCTTGGGAAAAATTTATGGAACTCCTAAGAAAGTGTCCACACCATGCTCTGCCCGATTGGTTAATCATTCAAACATTTTACAATGTGTTAGTAGAATCCCTTAGGTTTACAATTGACACTGCCACTGGTGGATCATTAATGTCAAAACCATTTAATAAATCATATGCGTTAATTGAAGAAATGACTGCAAACAAATTTCAATGGCCCTCTGCAAGGGTAAATCCTAAAAAGGTAGCCGGTGTTCATGATACAGATGTGATTGCAATTCTTGCATTTCAGGTTGCTGCAATATCAAGGAAGTTGGACCAATTTGTAATGAACCTGCCTCAATTTACTCCAATAAGTGCGGAAAGTTCATTAGGGCATATGATTGTTTCTAACTTATCATATGAAACTTTAAATACCATAAAGAACTCATATTCTAACTTTTATAATCCAGGTTGGAAGAACCATCCTAATTTTAACTAGAATATCTGAAGAACATGTTTCTAAGGGTCTGAAAAAATTAATATCTCAAACTAAAATCAATTTAGGAAGACCACCACCTCCATTTCCTCAAAGGCTTATACATTAAGAGTTGGATAAACAATTTTCAAAGTTCATGGAAGTACTTAAGAAGTTAACGATAAATATTCCTGCGCTGAAGCTTTAGAAAAGATGTCAAGTTATTCAAAGTTTATGAAGGAGATATTAAACAATAAAATAAAATTTGGGGATTACGAGACAGTTTCACTAAGTGAGGAGTTCAGTGCTACACTTTAGAAAAAGCTTCCTCAGAAACTTAAAGATCCTTATAGCTTTACAATTCCTTATGCATTTAGAGAAAGATTATGTGGAAAATATTTATGTGATTTAGGAGTGAGTTTTAATGTGATTCCTATATCTATATTTAGAAGGTTAGGTTTAGCCGATATTTCTCCCAATATTGTAACCCTTTAGTTAGCTGATTGATCTATCAATTATCCAAAAGGGGTTATAGAAGATGTGTTTGTTAAAGTAGATAAATTTATCTTTCCTATGGTATTAGATATGGAGGAAGATAAAGAAAATCCCATTAATTTGGAGAGACCTTTTCTTGTTATTGGACAAGCTATGATAGATGTGCAAAAAGTAAAGTTGACTATGAAGATTAATGACTGGGAAGTCACTTTTGATGTGTTAAGAACTATGAAATATCCAGCTGAGAGAAAAGATGATGATTGTTTTTGGATGGACGAAATTGATTATCTAAGTAAAGACCATTTCCAAAAAAGATTTGAGAGTAAGTTAACAGATGAGATCAAAATGGACTTTCATGACGAGTCTAATATGTTGTTTAAAGAAGACTATATGTATGTTCAGAAGAGGTGCGAAATGATGGACGTTACCAAAAATAATAAACTTTTAATTACATCTATTTAAAAATCTCATGAACTTAAAATGAATATACCTCATACAATTTTAAAGCCTACCTATTTAGAGAATTCATCTACACCACCAATCCTTATATCTTCATGATTATTAGTGTTGTATTAGTTCAAATTTTAAAGCATGTTTTAGGCTAGATTTACTTTCTCCTGCAGTCATTCTATCCTATTTATGCATGTATATGAATTTGATAGGATGTTGTAGTAGTTCAAGTTTTACTTTTTCTTCTTGCTACATTTTACAGAATTTATTGCAAAATATTCAAAAATTTAAGTTTGGGTGGAAGAAAATTTTCTTTAAAAGATTGAAACTAAATTTTATTTTTCCTCAATTAGCTATATTTTTAAATTTTCATTTAACACAACCTTTGGTATTAGAGGCTAACTTTTGATAACTATATTTGTGTTTCTAAATATATAGTTGACTTAATTAAAATTTTTCAATAATGAAAGTTGATTCTAGAGTAAAGATATTTGGTGCAAAAAAATAAGATGATGCATTTTCTATTTAAAGTAAAGAAAATTGTATTTTTGAAGTATTAAGAATCTTAGAGTTTCATGTAAGAAGAAAAGAATGAGACTTTATGAAAAATATTCAAAGCTAATATGTATTTAAAATTGAAGGAATGTGAAAAGTTTTTCTTTAAGAAGAGGATAGTGAAATTCAAAATTATTAAACGCTATCCAGATATAACAATCCTCACATGAAAAAGAAGAAAAAAATAAAGGATTAACAATGATCCTAAAAGAAAAAAAAAGAAAAATAAAAGAAAAGTATCAGAGGAGAAGCTTGAGGAGATGCCTAATCAAACGTTGGCTTCACTTGAATCAACTTGAGAAAGAAAGCTTTATTACATTTTCTAACTTGTATTTGACTGTCAGCATCCTTACAAATAAAGATCTCATGAAGTTTTGTTTCATATGGATACTCTAAGAGACTTTAATATGACAAATTACAATTCTTCTTGAAATGAATAGAGAATCATAAATCTTAGACTTGACTACTAAGTATTCTTACACTTTTAGTTTTAACTTAAGTTGTTAAAAATTTTTCTTATGTTGTGCAATTATATTTAGTGGACCAAATTATAGAAATTTAAAAGTTAAACTCTGTACCATAAGTCATATTTTTATGTAGTAAAAGTGTTACTTGAGGACAAGTAACATTTAAGTTTGGGGAATTTTGATACGTCTAAAAAAGATTCAAATTTTTAGATGCTTTTAATGCATATATTTGGTGATTTGTAATGATATTAAACTTTAAAGGAAGGTATTTTGCATTTTTTTGGTTTCAGGGACAAGAAATGGAGCTATGGAAAAAAAGAAGCAAAGACAGTGCAATTTGGAGAAAAAACGAGCAAGAAAGAAAATTTTGTCCTCGCATATTTCAATATGTCTTTCTATGATTAATCTATTTTACACTTCTCACATATTTTTTAATGAAATTACACTTTAAAGGAAGGTTATTTTTATACTTATTTTGTAGGTCTATCTGTTAGGAACACGATGCAATTGAAATGGGGGAAATAGAGCTAAAACGGAGCCAAACAAAGCAAAATGGTGGAGCTGCGGAGGGTGGACACTGAAGGCACCCAGGCCGGTCTCGACAGCACCCGAAATAGTTATGGATCGATTTTTGGTGGATTTTGATGTTCTTGAAGGCTCCCAAGTGATTTGAACACCCCATGAAGTGATTCAATGCATCCAGACACTTGGAGAAGGCTCTTGAATGAAGGGACATGTCTTTTGGATGAATAGATTTGTCTCTTGGAAAAAGAAGGAAATTGGTGTCTTTAAAAAAGAGGGTTTGGCGCCTCTCATGGTGTTTGTGAGTGGAAAAACATGGAGAATGTTTAAAGATCTTAAAATAAGAGTAGAAATGTAGATTTCTACCTTTTTTGGAGAGATTGGTTAGGGGATTTTGAGAGAATTTGTACAGGAATGTTCTAGCATTGTATGAATCAGTGGGAGACTTAGTGGGAGAGATTTTCATCTTTCTTTCTAGAGAAAAAAGCTAATTATTTTGTTCTTCATTATCTTATGATTTTGTAAACACTTATCTAGTGTATTTGCATTGATTTAATGAAGTTTTTTGTTGTGTTTTTTTCATGCTTTGTGCTGTGTTTCTCTTACTCTTTCTTCTCTTTTGAAAATAATGACATGAGAAGGTTATGTCATTATTTTACTTTTACTTTTCTTTTTCAATGAGTAGGATTCATGTTTAGGATATTAGGATGCATGTATGAAGAAGTTTTAATTATAAATATGATGGTTTTTACTTGCACTTCATTTACATTACAATAAGGTCCCATTATAGTGTTAAAATTCCTTGTAATTGCATTAAGACCTGAGAGAGCGGTGTAATTCTCAAAAAAGTAGAAGCACATTAAAATTCCATGGATGATGAAGTTCATGGGGGTTGAGTGCAAATAAATTGGGAAATATATATTTTACTGGGCGAAAATTGGAGATTCCAGGGTAACAAAACAAAATCCCCAATTTGGTCTTAGTGTTTAAGAACTAAAGCGAGAGTTAGTCTTCAGGGGAAGGGAAGTTGGAGCTATGAAGTTAGAGCTACTATCCTCCACGGATTTAGAGACTAAACCTAAGATTAGCCAACGATTCTCTATAACTCTTGACTGAGGGTTGAGAATTAAAATTGCTCCTATTTGGAACTTACAATATTTAATGTATCTCATTCCTTTACATTATCCAATTCACTACATAAGAATAATAGTTTTTAACATCTTAAAATTTTCCAAACTAATTCATCCATAAAGGGTTATCTTTAGAATTAATATTTACATTTAGGAATAGTTACTATCATTACATTTAACATTTGCATTTAGGAGTAGTTGCTAGATAAAACACCATTTTAATAGAAATTCCAAACTAAGGACTAATAGTAGTAGACTAGAATTTGAATAAGGACCTCTTTCCTCGCTTCCTCGTGGGATCGATATTTGGGGCTTAATCAGAAGGTCCTATGTTACTTGAAACGATACATGCACTTGCGTAGAACCTATAGTGTGTGAACTATTTGCTATATTTTATAACATTTCAATTTTGCACATTAACTACTTAATATTAATTAGGCCAAGTTATTGGCCATATTTTTGAAAACTAAATTACTGCATAATTTTGGGACGGGTCAAGTTTTTGGCAGTGTACCAAAGATTTAAACTGACATAAAACACATGGAACAAAAGCACAGTTAGGGGCGCATCAGTTAGGTCTAATGTTTAGTTTAGGGTTTGAGCTAGATCTAGGTTGTGTTAGGTCTAGGGTTTGGATTAAAGTTTAAGCTAAACTTGGGTTTGGTTAGGTTTATGGTTATGTTTAGGTTTAGTTGTGTCAAACCTGGGTTAGGTCAAGTTTAAATTGGGTTATACTTGATTTAGTTTATAATTTGGTCAGGTCTAATTTTGGTCAGATATGGTTTGGGTCATATATAATTTGGGTTAAACTTATGTCAAGTTAGGATCCAAACTAGATTTGGCTAAGTGAATTTAGGTTAGGTTGGGTTCAGGTTGACCCTAGTGGAACCCAATCTCAAGATTAATCCAAGGCTATTAAGTTAACCTAGGCTAATCAGACATACAAAAATGATTTTTTTTAATTAGAAAAAAAGGAGTTTGCCAAATGGGAGGAAGAAGCTAGACTGGAGAGGAGGAGGCTTGCCAGAGACTTCTTCTCACTGCTTCTATCGTTTTTTTGTGGGCACTGTGCGTGAGGGGTGATAGTCACTTATTTATAGGCAGGGAAGGTGGTAACGGAGCCTTCCAAAGTTTTCTTATTGGGTGGCTCATCGATAGCGGAGTTTAAACTGACAGTTAGTGAGCCATAAATCATATCAAATTAAACGGTGCAAGGTTTCGTGGCCTGATCCATGGATGAATTCCATGGATCGTTGGCATGTCAAAATGGTATTCTTGGGCGTGATCACGCTAGAGTTGAGCTGACCACGTTGAGGAACATTCAGGCGTGTCACAACTGGCCCTGACATGACCACACTGAGGAACTATCCTGTGTGGTCATGCCAAGTTCTAGCATTACCATGCCAGGCTGATCCCAAGAATATAGTTGTGTAAAAATTATAAAGTTTATGATTAATAAATTTAAGCAATTAATGTTGGAATTCTATGAAAGTATACGTATCGTTATCAAGTAATAAATGACTTTCTATTTAAGCCCCGAATATCGATTCCACGGGGAAGGTTTAAATTTGAAATGATAAATTTACTAGGAAACTCACAGAAAGTAAAACAAAATTTTGAATGCTGAGGTATGATCAAAACTAAATTGTTTAACTATTAGCAAAACTGAAATGCAAAGTTTAAACAGTAACTACTAAATTATTAAACTATGTTTATGTGATGAAGGTTTCTTATATGAAAATCATCTTTCCCACTACAATGAGGTTTTGGTGAAATGAGATGAGATAAATGGTTTAGTATGCATTGTGCCAAATAGGAGCAATTTTAATTCTCTACCTTGATACACTGTTAAAGAAAATCATTGGCTAATCCCAGGTTTAGTCTCTAAATTCATGGCTAGGCTAGGAGGATATTGGCTCCCACTCTAGAGCTTCCACTTCCCTTCACCTGAAGGCTAACTCTCGCTTTAGTTTTTAAACACTAAGACCAAATTGGTGATTTTAGTCTGTCACCCTAAAGATTCTCCAATTCTACACTTAACAAAGAATATTTACCTATCTACTTCCCTTCACCTGAAGGCTAACTCTCGCTTTAGTTTTTAAACACTAAGACCAAATTGGGGGACCCTAAGGATTCTCCAATTCTACACCCAACAAAGAATATTTCCTTATTTATTTACACTTAATTCCATGACCCAATTCTACACCCAACAAAGTATATTTCTCTGTTTATTTGCACTTAATTCCATGAACGAAATTCCCCTTCATGGAATCAGATGTGATCCTAACTTTGTTGTAGAACCCTACTCCATTTCCCGGATCATATGTTTCACAACACATTTTAAAAATTCAATTGGCCAAATCGAAAAGTAAATTAAGTTCGGAGTTAAAAAATCATCACAATTTATTTTATATTTTAATATTGACACATCTATATTATCTCATCATTTCACCATATCTCAGAGTAGGGAGAAAGATAAAGAAAACTATTCAGACTTCATGAGAAAGATACAACAAAACACAACTTTCATATATAAAAGAAAGTTCATACAACACTAATAAACAAACAACACTTATCTGAAACTCCATAAGCATTGTCGGTGCCCTCCATAAGCATTGTCGGTGCCCTCCATAAGCCAAATCGAAAAACTCTTCAAAAAGCATCGAGATTCGTTTAATCTTCTAAAAACAAGGTCTGCACCTCCATAAGCATTGTCGGTGCCCAAACTAGTGTTGTCGGAGCCAGTTTCTGCCAATTAATTTCTTGCTCTCTATCAAACAGTGCCGTCAGTGCTGAGTAACTTTTCATATTCTCCATTTTGACTTCAAATTTCATCCTTTTTGCTTCATTTTTGCTCCACGTCCTAAAAATCAACAACCTGCAAGAAAACATGAAAAATAACTTCCATTAAAGTGCAATATCACTAAAAATGAGTATAAAATATAGGTATAAAAATGCTTATATTTTTGGAGTATCAAAATCCCCCAAACTTACATGTTACTTGTCCTCAAATAACTCCTTTACTATATAAAAAATATGACTTATGGTAAAGAATTTAAATTTTAGATTTCCATATTTTAGTCCACTAAATAAAATAGCATAACTTAAGAAAAATTCAAAACAACTCCAGTTAATATTAAAGGTATAAGAATATTTAGCAATCAAGTCTAAGATTTTTGATTCTCTATTCTTTTCAAGAAAGATTGCAAATTGTCATTATAAAGCCACTTAAAGTATTCATATGAAAAAAAACTTTAAAAAATTTACTAGTAAACAAACTATTACTCAAATAAAAGTTTAGAAAATGTAGCCAAGTCTTCTTCTTTAAGTTGATTCATGTGAAACAAATTTTTAATTAGTCATCTCCTCATGCTTCTCCCCACATTATGTTTTTTTTTTCTTTTCTTTTCTTTTTGGGATCTTTTTCAATCCTTTTTCTTTTCTTTTCTTTCTTTTTTATGAGGATTACTATATCTGGATAGCCTTTAATGATTTTGAGCTTTACTATCCTCTTCTTAAAGTCAAAAACTTTTCACATTTTTTCACTTAACAAATTTATATTAGCTTAAAAATTTCATAAAGTTTAATTCTTTTCTTCTTACATGAACCTTTAAGATTTTTAATATTTCAAAAATACAATTTTTTTTTACTTAAAATAGAAAACATAGTCTTTTTCTTTTATACCCAATATGTTAATCTCTGAAATTAACCTTTATTATTGAAAATTTTTACTTAAGTTTACTATAAACATAAATATAGTTATCTAAAGTTAACCCCTAATACTAAAGGTCATGTTAAATTTAAAATTTTTGAAAATATAGTTAAGTGAGGACAAATAAAATTAAATTAATTTCTTTAAAAAGGAATTTTTCTTACCCCCCAAACTTAAATTTTTAAAAGATTTAGCATGAAGAACTAAAAAATAAAGGGTGAAAGAAAACATTAAATACATAAAGAAAAGACATACCTGTTGAAGGTTCTGATTTTGAAACTTAATTCTGAAATACTGCAGGTGCTAATATGAACTCAGAAGCAAAAGCTACAAGACTTAAAACATTAAATTGCACATAATACATATAAAATCTGCTGAGAAAGAGTTAATTACACTACATTTAACAAAATACTAAAACTAACAACATAATTAAACTGACCTTGTGAGGCCTCACAAATGAACACAGTTTTACAAACTACAGTTCACAACACAACATAACAACAAAACAAAGTCTTACAATCTAACAACAAACAGTCTCAACAATATAATAAAAACAAGCAACACAATAACAAAGTACAATCAAACATACACTAAAAGAAAGATCACCAATCATCATCATCTTCTTCTTCATCTACATCCAAATTCTGTCGTTGATATGGAGTTAAAATAGAGTGAGTAGAAAGATGAATTGAATGATCACCCTTCATGTATCTCACCATAGCATCATCATAAGTAGCATCATATTCAAACTTTTGTCAAATCAAATCATCAATGTGAGCATTTCTGACATCCATGTTTTGCATTCTATGATCCATTCTTAAGATATCTCCCTGTGAATCATCATCTGGTCCAATAGTTCTCGAAGAGTAGGGTCACTAGAAGTAGGGGTTCTAGAAGTAGAAGGAATATCCATGGTCTTACCTCCAGATCTCCAATCAACATGAGATTCATATATCTTTATGTTAGTAGGACCAATAGGTCTTAGAGGCTCAATTCTTAAAAACTCACTAATAGACTCCAAAATGGTGGTGGAATGAAGATGGAAATGAGAAATGACGCTAAAGGAATGAAGTGGAACGAAGAGAAACCAAGAGAGAGCCCAAGAGAACTCTCTTTCTGATGAATTTTGGCCCTTAATAGAGCCTACAGTCGGTTCTCCACTAGGTGTATCCAAAAACTCTTCAAAAAACAACCAGATTCATTAAATCTTCTAGAAATAGGGTCTGCACCGCCATAAGCACCGTCGGCACCCAAACTGGCGCCATCGGCGCCAGTGTTCTGCCAATTAATTTCTTGGTCTCTGTCAAATGGTGCCATCAGCTCTGCTTCTGGCGCCGTCAGGGCTGAGCAACTTTTCATATTCTCCATTTTGACTCTAAATTTCATTTTTTTTTCTCCATGTCCTAAAAATCAACAACCTGCAAGAAAACATGAAAATGTCTTCCATTAAAGTACAATATTACAAAAAATGAGTATAAAATATGAGTCTAAAAATGCATATATTTTTCGTGTATCACAGGCTAAAAAAGATTGGGATGACTTTTTGCCAATTTTATTGTGCCAAACCAAGGGGTGATGCCCATGCAAGTCCTACATGACAAAAAATGAGGACAACGTACGGTTGTACTAAGCATGTTTGTTATTCTTCATTTATTAATTCCATTATTTCTGTTATTATTATTATTTACCCTTAGTTTACAAGAACATAAATAAACAATATAAATTTATTTTGAAGGGGTAGCTCTATATAACTGATACAACATGGTTGTATTGAGATAAATTTCTTAATGATACTTATGCATTGATTCTATACAAGACCAAATTTATGTGCGATCTCTTGTGTACAACCATGTTTGTATTGGATGTAATGATGTTACCAAATTTTATAATGTAGTTAGGTAACTTAGTACAACCGATACTAATATTGAGATAATTTGTCATTCTCCAAATATTAATGATACTCATGCACCAATTCTATAGTCGATGAAATTCATCCGTTCAACTATGTTGTTTTGATTCGTTACATCATTTCAAATAATATTGTCCATATAAAATAATCTAATCAACTACAAGAAAGATTAAAATAACTAATATAATGTTTACAAAATATACATTTAATCATTATTTTGTTTGTTGTTTAATAAATTCTTTTCTTCTATAAATTTTACACTCTCTGATTGAGCATAAGACATGTAGTATTCGATATAACCAATACAAAAAGATAAAATATAAAATGATTATAAGTTCATTAATTTGACGCAATAAGGTTACTAAGCAAAATTTCTTAATGTGAGTTATGAATCAATTATTTACAAATATCAAATTTATGTTGGATCTCTTCGGTTCAATCATTTTGTATCGGTTATACCGATGCTACCAAATTTTATAAGGCAGAAAAATCTTTACAACCAATACAATACGGTTGTACTAAGCTACACTGTAAATATCCTAATATTAATCATGATGTTTTGCACAATTATTTTGTTTCAGTTGTACTGATGAAAGCATACTTCAAGAAATGGATGCTTAATCCCTAAAATATACTACACTGTTGTACCGATAAGTAATACTCTTAAATATACTCATGCTTCAACTCTATACACAATCAAAATTCATCTGGACAACCATGTTGTTCTGATTCTTTATTAAAAAAAAATTCTTTTGTTGATTTTTATCCATCAACATCTTGGTGTAGCCAATGGATGGATTATTTATGCTTGAAGTTGATCTAAATTTTTGTTCATGTGGATATAACATTAGCATTTGATAACAAAAACTTGGAAAAAAAATAATATTCTTCAAAAAAGGCCTTTGTTAAACATTTGGGAATATCCGATAAAGGGGTTACAGTAGTGTTGACCTTACTTTTGGTTGAGGTTTAGTTTTTCCTTTTTATAGCCTAAGGTCTAGTCATAGGACTTTTCTATTGAATAATCCTAGAAAAATAGAAGAGGTACCCTCACCATTAGAAATTCTGCACTCCTCTTTGCTCAACTTGAAGTTCCACATATTGGTCCTAACCTCTAGCACTTAGTAGGTAGGGTCAATATATGGGAGCTCAAGGTGAGTTCCCATAGGACTGTTTGCCCTTAGGGTTGACTCTGGGTGTTGGTCTAGGGTTAAGGCACTCACTTGCACTCATTATCACCTATACCCACTCATAACCCTAAACCCAAAATTGTTGACTTTGATCCCTTGATCTTTTGGGAGACTCATGTAGATGGTCCCCTAGACCCACTGACCCTATGCTAGGGTTTAGCTAAGACTAGTACATAGAGGACCTAAATGGGGATTCCATTGGTCCATAGCTCATGTAGGGTGGTTGATACCCCAACCCTACCAAAATACCCAATTTGACCTTTCACCCCCAAACCTACCCAAATTACCTAAACACCCCCAAATCCCAAATTTGGTCAAAATCCTAAAATTCATCCAAAATACCCAAACTTGTTCAAAAGTCATTTGAAATCTTTTGAAAATATCCAAGCTAACCAAAACCACCCAAAATTCTAAATTTACCAAAATACCCCCAAAATTGCCAAAATTACAAAAATATCCTTGGTACCCCAAACCTTCCCAAAGCATCCAAATCACTTTAAATGTCTCCAAAACCCATTTGGAGCCCTCAATTAAACCCAATTCGACCAATTTGACTATTTTTGACCAAAACCCCCAAACTGCCTTTAAGGGCCCAATTTCTCCAAATTTACCTGAAATGTCCATCAAGTTGGTCCTAATTTCCCCCAATTTCAATACTAAACTCAAATTAACCTTCCATGTGACCAATTTAAACTAAATACAAGCTCAATTGACCCATGTTTTGAGCCCAATTTTGATCTAAGTCAAAACCTCAATTTTGATCTTATGACCTAATCCCACCAAATTGAACCCCATGGACTACTCAATTGGCCTCAATTTGAATCCTAAACTCTTCATAACATTCCTAAACATCAATATTGACCTTTAATTGACCTTGGTGGGGCCTCAATTTCATTTAATTTCAACCCAACCAAATCCAAAAATCCCCAAATTTGCCCAAAATTGGTTGTCTCCAAGTTCCATCAAATTGATTGCCCTAACCCTAAAATTGACACCCAATTTATGTTGAAAAACTCTTCATTATGTTCCTATAGACCATTTTCAACAATAAATTAGGAATTAGCCCAAGCCTAGCCCAACCTAGACCCAAGTCATAGCTGAACATATCCAAATTGACCAAATTTCCAAAATCCTTCAAATTGAACCCCCAATTGAACTCAAAATCATTTCAATCCTTCACCAAAAATCTTCATTACAATCATCTACAAAATATTGATCAATAAATTGGGCTCAAAGTCATGGCTAGCCTAATCGAAACCCAACTTTTAGCCATTTGGACCCAAATTGAACCCATACACCAAAATTGACCTAAACACCCTAAAGTCACCAAATTTATGACTCCACAGCCACTAAGCTCCTCCTAAGAACTAGGATAAACCCCTTTGTACCAGCCATGGCATGCTATGTACCAATGGATCCCATATGCCCATTTATGGGCCTTAACCAAAAATCTTCCCCATCATCACTTACCATTGAGAGTTAATTATAATTAACCCTCCCACTGGCTCACCTGACCTCCTAGCCAGCTCCCCTGGCCCTGTAGGCCGGCCCTGTGGCTGGAAAGCACCAAAAATGATAGCCCTAAGCTCAAATTCAAACCCAAACTCACCCATCTAAGCTAGCAAATTCCAACAATATTTTCCACCCTCCAATTGGCCCTGGCAACCAGCCTAAGCCATTTTTATTTAAACCTCACCTCCATGGCCAAGTGAGGAGAACTAAAAATTTTTTAAGGAAACTCTATCAAATTGCTTCCAGAAACTCCCTAGGACCCTTTTAGTTCAAGCCCACCATTTTTCCCCTCTGGTTCCTTCTTTGAGAGTTCAATTTTGAACTCAAAGTTTCAGTCAAAACTAGGATATTTTTCCCCACAGCCTTATACTGAACTAAACATCAATTAATTGTGCACACAACATCCCCACAGTGAGAGGAGTTGGTCCCCCACAGAAGACCCCTCTCAAACAGCCTCTAGTATAGACTTCAATCAACACCAGAAATCGAGTTTGGTCGAAATCGTACCTAGACCATTTGCCAAGGCTTGGGACTTCATCTTGAGGTTCGTTGGGACCAATCAAAGCTACCACAACCATCTAATTGAGGCCTCCCCTCTCAGACAAAGGTATTGAACTCAAACCCTAAATCGAGCTTATTTTGATTCTCCATAAGCATTTACTGTATTTCATAGCGTATAATCCATATAGATAGGTTCGTCTTGAGTAGATGAAGGTTTAGGAACAAACCCCATGCAATTTGGTTGAGTTTAGGCCAAGATCTTAAGGTTTTAGTGTGAACGGCTCATGAGTTAGGTCACTTGGGGATGATAACGGAGAGCCATCCGATCTCGCGTGTATCCAATGGGAGGAAGAAATCAAGCCAGACAGATCCATGGTGCATAAAGCGCGGTCCGCGTGAAGGCTACATGGCTTTTAGCGTCAAATGGCGGAGCGACGCGTGGAGCTTTTGAAGCTGCCTAGGATCCAATCAGCGTCGCGTGGATAAGTAGAAAAATAGAGATTTTTGAATTATTTTAAATGCCTAAACTTCAAAAATCCATATCTTTCTCTAGAAAAATCATAAAGAAATAAAAGAAAAATACCTTCTTGCTCAGTAAACAGAGGAGAATAGTGTGGACTAAAAATAAAAATTATTTTTTTCAATCCCTAATTTTTAATTAATTAAATACCCTCTATGGTAATTGAATTCTGCATGACTTAAAAAATTTCACCGTGGCTTGGAATTTTGAGGGTTTATTTTTCATGATAGAGGTCATGTCTTCTGATTTTTCCAAGGTCAGAGGGAATCTCTATGCTTCTAACCCTAATTTTCAAGCTAAGGTGACCATTTTGGCTTATTTTAATTATATAAATCAAAATATCACTTAGAAAATTATGAGAATAATTTTAGTAGATGTCTGTAGTCAGAGACATCTAGGAAAAATATTTTGATGCTTTGAATCATGTTGTGAATTTTTATATTTAGTTAAATGTAAATAACTTGTGTTAATTTTTGTAAATTAAATACCTATAAAAAATTAATAAAATTAACTCCACATTGTTCATAAAAATCATTTATACCCACCGTAAAAATACCAAAATTATTTGACTTAGTATAGGCGCTAAAATGGATTTCTTAAGGAAACCTTGCTTTTTATATAAAAATAATTATATTAAATTAAACATGCTTAGAAAAATTATGAAAACTATTTTTCTGAGTTCCTTGTGATCATGGGCATTTTATAAAAATAAAACCCATTAGAATTTATTAAGACATTTTCCCTAATTTTTATAAGTTAAAAATAAATTTTAAAGGCTTAAAAGTGAATTTTTCATATTTTCTCACTAAAATAATTATATTAAANCAGCTTCCAACGGGCAACTTCACAACCTAAAATAGTGTCGACAAGTAGATGTCATGAAACATTGGGGCATAACAAAGAAAGCAATTATGGCCCATGCCTCTTCATGATCTTCAAATATTATTTATTTATCATTGTTTCTATTACAATAATATTGAGTAAGCAGTGAAAAAGAAGTTCTCTACAAAAAAATGTAAAAAGACCTAATATAAGAACTCTTATTTTTTGTTCTCTGGTGAGATTTCAATCTTTCATTAGTAACACCTTTAGTCGCATTTAGCTAGATTTTTTGCCCGCACATCATCATTCTCAGTAGTCTTTTTTATCTTCATAGACTTTGTTAATGAAGGCGAGTTACCTCCAAGTATTAGATCGTCATCGTCTGATACTTCTTCAAGGCGTCAAACATACATTATTCTGCTTCTATGTTACCTTGTGCCATGCAACTTATTTAATATAAATACTTGCTGATATGATTACAAAATATAAATGAAGTGGAAGATCAACTACTTCCTTCAAAATCTTTAATTATTTTATAAGCAGTATCAAAGTAAATATTTTTCTTTGATTCACAGGACCACCTCATTAACAGATGCTTTTCTGGTATTCTAACATCAACTTAGCACAAAACCTTGATATAGTGGGCACAAAGTAATCCAATTATCTAAAAAACCTTGCAACTACATTGTACAATGGAACTTATTTTATCATATTGGAAATTCCAAATCTTAAAATTTTTATTGTTATTCATGTTTCTAACCATGTATTCTGAAGAAATTTGATTGATTTTTTTCTACTTTTAGTCCACATGCCCAGTGTAGAAATACTTCTTCAAAGAAGGAATATAGCTTTCTTATGTAGAACATAGTAGCTTGCTTCAGTATTAGACTGCACCTTACAATGGTAGCAATCCTAGACTGGTTAGATTTAAAATCCTCATCTTGTTTTTTTTCTTTTCCATGTATCCCTGACCTTTTCTAATCCCAAAAAACAATCAATGATGGAGCTTGTGGGCTTAGAAATTTGATGTTACATATTATTTGTAAACTCACTACGCTGTGTTGATAGAATTTTCGTACTTAAAGTATATTTATTGAATTTTGTACAACACTTTGTTTTTTTTTCTATATAGCCAAGACTTATCTTGGAGTTTTACTTTTTCAATCATCTCAGTTCATGCTTACTCAAACTCCTCTTTTGTATCACAATTACTCGGGCATGTGTAGAATAGTATTTTAACTGTCTTGTTGTCATTGAAGCAATGCACTTTCAGAGGAGCCTTCTCACAAATATGTCATTGACATACTCGCATGGCTACAGAACTTCTATGCTTTTGTCATAACTTGGTCTTCATAAGTGAATATTCTTACATGATACTTATCATCCCTTGTGCAAATAAAAGTTTTGATTAGCCATATGAACTGCTCAATTGTCTCTTCTGATAGAAAGCTACTCCAAACAAAATATTTTGCCAATGATGATTAACTTCCACATAAAGAGCATAAGCTGAATTGTACTTATTAAGTCATAAATTATTCCAAAAACTAAGATGTATCTGAAGCAGAAGTAGTCAACCCTTGCCATGCCATTAGTAAAAAAAATTAGTCAGTCTATCTAACTCATCCAATTATACATCTCATGCAAACATAATATATTCAAGATGTCTTTCCTTGAATAATTGCATTAGAGCAGTAGTATCTCCATTCTCAATTCTTACTCTTTTAACTTTTTATGTATTATTATATGCATCTCTTTCTGTAAAACCAAGATTCTCTATTCCTCCAACTTCCTTAGCAAGATTTCAGAATGCATAAATAACCCTAATTCCTGCTTGTGCCATCAATTGCAACACATATGTTTTATCTTCATTGATTCCTCGATGTGATTTCAACAGATGTTGATCACTTGACATGGCTAATGAATGGTTGTGGTTATCTATAAATTTATTAATAGTCCAAATACCTTCAAGCTCAATAACAATTTGAATCATTGTTTGTCAACTGACGCACCAAAATTTATCGCGAATTAAGTTGGCCGCACAAAGCAAGTATACATATCAGGTAATATTGCAGTTAAAGAGTAACATGTATCGATCCCACAGGGAACCTTTTAAGAAATCATTTTGAAAAGGCAAAAGGTTTTAGTTTACTAACTATTCTAACCTAGTTCAACAAATTTAGAAAGCAAGGAAAGAAAATCTTAACTCTAGCAGATTTTGAAGAAGCAATGCAGAAGAAAACGTTCAAACAAACTCTATTGGTGTTTTTGCAATATTAATGAGGATAATGCTTCTCTGATTTAGGTGTGGCACATGGTGTGATTTTTATACAAATTTTTCTTTCGTGTTGGTTGACGACAAAGGAAATTGAGTTTTTTTTAAGCCTATGCCTTGGTCCAAAGAAGATTTGAAACTCCATAAAGATAGTTTCTTCTTATCTTTATGGCGTCCCCAATAAATTTCAACCACTTATAATTAGTTACAAGATTTGGAATAAAATATTCCTATTTATTTGAATCTCATGGTTAATCTAATTGTTCCACTACGCTTCTATAGAAGTTACAAATCATGATAGATTTTAACGTCCTAACGGGCAGGTTAGGAGTAAATGAAGGCCAGAAGATTAAACAACAATTCTTAACTATTTAAAGCATATAAAATGATACGAAAAATCAAAAAATAAAAAACAAACTAAGAAATACGTCCCAAGAATCATAGAGGCACAAAAAATGGTTTAGCTACTAATTGCTTGAGAGAGAATAATTAAGATTTTATGGAAATATACTCTGCAAAAAAATATTTTTATTGCAATAAAAGTACTTGCAGCCCTTTGATCTCCTCTCATATAAGAATCGCCTCCAATTTCTCTCACAACTCTCTCAGAAAATACAAACAACAGAAAATCTGGAAGAAGAGAAGGATTCTCTCTAAACCAAAACCTCCTCTGTAATTCACTCTCAAAAAAGCTCCCTAAATCTTCTAATTACAATGATTTTATAGAATGAATTCAAAAATATTCTCAAATTCATCATAATCATGCATTAAAAACTTTTCAAAATAGAAAATAAGCCCCAAAGTTACGACAATCGTCCTGTGGCATAATTATGCTGCCCACTTGGGTTGGGCAGTGTGGTCACGCCAGGTTTTGGCGTAGCTACGTCGGGTACTCCAAAGCACGCATCTTCTTTGGTAATTGGGCATGTCCACACTAGATTTCGGCATGACCATGCTACTCAAGTGGCATTGCCATGCTTGATTTAGACGTAGTTACGTTAGTGCTAATTTTTCTAAAGTCCTTCGTTTTCACTTCAATTCAGCAAAATGTAATTCCAACATTATAAAAATGTAAAATCTTGTATTTAAAGAGAAAAATGCTCTATTAAAGCCTCAAAAACATGGAAATTTGATGCATATCAATAACCAGTCATAGTGTCCGATTTTTGGAACTTCAACTAGGTGCTTAGATTGGGACTTTCTTAAAACAAGCCTTTGAGCGTACAAAATCTTTGATTTATTATTCCTTGTACTTGGCAAGTAACACACATGATCCTTCCTTACACCGAATCCACAAGAGCTTGCATAAGAGCAGTATCATAAGCTTCCTCTTCATTGTGCACAATCGTGTCATATAGTTTTTCTGTAATTGGTTTTTATGATTGACGTTATCACTTACAAGGTTTGACATAGGATCCTAAAAATTCAAGAAAAAATAAATCAGTACAATGAATTGAATATTACATATTTTATTTCAGTATAACTGTGTTGTATCAGTTGTACTGAGATAAATCAGTACAAACAATACAATATAATTGTGCAAGGGATAAGTCAGTCAATCCTAGCCACGAAGATTCTATATTCGATCCTTTTATTTTTATGTTATGATATTTTATAACTGGTACAACATTGCATCATTCCCTTCAGTACAATTGTGTTGTCTCGGTTGTGCTGAGATAAACCAGTACAACTAAAACAACATGATTGTACAAGTGTTAAATCAACAAATACTAGTCACAAGTAAAAACAAAACTCATTCTTTCTACATATAATTTTTTATTTTTGTTTATTTAGATTTTTTATTTAAATCGGTACAACCAATACAAAATGATTGTAGAAGATAAAATTAACTAGTCTTAACCACGAGGAAAAATAAAAATTAAAAGCTTATTCTTTCTAGATACAATTTTTTTATTTTTGTTTATTCATTTTTTTTTTTACAATTTTAAATTAATACAACCAATAAAACATGATTGTATAAGATAAAATTAGCCAGTTCTAACCTCGAGGAAAAATAAAAAAAAATTATTCTATTTATACATAATTTTTTTTTATTTTTATTCAGATATGTAACCAGACTAAACTTTGAAGCCTTCACCTCAGTACAAACATGTTGTATCAATTGTACTAAGATAAATCAGTACAACCAATACAACATGGTTGTATAACGGATAAATCAACCAATTATATCTTAGAGGAAAAATAAAATATTACATGATTTTGCAGAGAGAATTTGTTCAAAACAGTCACATTTAAATATTTTATTTCAAGCACAATCAAATTTAAAAAGAAAAAAAATCAATTTAAATAAAACATTCAAGATTATATACATTAAATTACTACAAAATGATCTTCCTTGCTTTTTAGTTACGNAGTTAGAGGAAAAAGAAAATATTACATGATTTTGCAGAGAGAATTTGTTCAAAACACGTCACATTTAAATATTTTATTTCAAGCACAAACAAATTTAAAAAGAAAAAAAATTAATTTAAATAAAACATTCAAGATTATATACATTAAATTACTACAAAATGATCTTCCTTGCTTTTTAGTTACGTTAACTTATGTGTTCTAAATATATAACTACAACCATTACAACAAGGTTGTATTCGAGGAAATGTTAAATAATATATGCACTAATATACCAAAAAAAAGTTTTATGTGAGCATTTCATTAGCAACCAATCAAGATAATCTCATTGGAATATTAAATATTACATGCATCAAACCATTCCAAATAATAAAAAAAATAAAGCTTATAAATTAACGATATAAACGAAATTTTGTTTCAAACTTACTAATGAATCCAAGTCTATAATATCATCCCCACAAAGAGAAGCGGATAAAACCTTAGGGTAGTTCGAGTTACCACTCTTTTTGTTCTCCATCCTCAAAGTTTCTACTTGAGTTTCAACAATGAAAATAGTTTCTTCCTGATGTTCCACAACAAAAAAAAAATTGTTTATATCGAAACCCTTAAAGTTGTATATCATTTCTAATTGTGCTTTCAAATTTTTGGTGCATTCTTTTCCTAGTTTAGAATGATGTGTTAATATCCTTTGACGGGACGAGTCGGGCCACACCGTTACTTACGCCGTTTATTATGAATTTGTTATATATGACTCTCAATTCATTAATTAAAGACAATGACATACTTGTGATTTTTTTTGTGAGCTTCTATGGTCTACTTGAGGGGCCTCATCTATTTATAAATAGATGAGGGAGACTTGTAGGTGAATAAGGCTACAAGGGAAGAAGATAGGCTTGTAGAGATGGTAAGGCTACAAGAAAAGAAGATAGGCTTGTAGAAGGGATAAGACTACTACAAGGGAAGAAGATAGGATTGTAGGGGGAGAGGCCACTACATGGAGGAAGATAGAAATCAGATCAAGAAGACCAAGAAGGGGAAGGAAATCAGTCCAAGAAGAAGAAGAAAGGAAGAGGCTTCAAGAATTGAGGGAGGAGTCTTAGATCTTGTATCGAGGTAGTTTCGAGAGGGAGAGATCTAGAGGAGTGTTCATTCAATGATGTAAAAAACCTGTAATTCTTCTTTGTCTTAGTGTATTTGTTGGCGATTGCCTCCCGTGGATGTAGGCCTATGGACCGAACCACATAATTTGTTGTGTTCTAGTGTTTGTGTTCTTGTGTTGCATTTGATTTTTTCCCTGTTTGCTTTTGTACTTGCTTGTTGTGTTTCCAGTTCTTGGGAATTGAAACTATCATATCCAGTGAATCGGCAGAGAGTTCATCACAGCACTGAAGGTGGTTCACGGCAATTCTGTCCACAGCCAGGAGTAGGGAGGTATCGGCACTTGAAGTAAATTCAAGTTCCCGGGCTACAATTCTTTCGTTCTTGGAACTATAACAAGGGGTTTCGGCTGTCACAAAACCAGTTATGTACTCCTCCTTCGGCTATAGCAGGGGTTCATTCGACAGTCCTGCAAGCTAGCAAATAGACATTCCATTCCTTCGTTTCTTGGAAGAGCAGTAGGGTCTTCGGCAGCCAAGAAACAAAAGTTTAGCATTCTTTTCTTTTGATTGTAGCAAGAGGTCGGCGGTCAGAAAGAACGAGATTCTTGTTGTTGGCAGCCCATTCTGTTGAAGCAAAGCCCGCAGGTGGCTTTTCAAACCAGCAAGAAGTTTGCGGCAAGAAGTTCCTTCCAAGCAGTGCAGCACGGTTCTTTACAATAGGAAAGAGGTACGCGACGAGCTAGAGTTCTTCACATTTCTTGGTGTTTGGTGGTGCAATTTCACAACACTTAACGCAGTTTGTCGGAATTTCAGCCACAATAATGGCAACCGCCAAATTTGACATCGAGAAATTCACCGGAAAGAACGACTTCGGCCTGTGGAGAGTAAATATGAAAGCTCTGTTGGTGCAACAAGGCGTTGTAGAAGCCTTGCAAGGCCCGAAGGCATTGCCAGCGGACATGACCGAGAAAGAAAAGAACGGGATTCTGGACAGGGCTCATAGTTTGATAATCTTGAGCCTTGACGATAAAATTCTGAAAGAAGTTTCGAGAGAGGCGACGGCTCAAGCGCTTTGGGCCAAATTCGAAGTACTCTATATTACGAAATCTCTGGCTAACAGGCTCTTCTTGNGAGGCATTGCCAGCAGACATGACCGAGAAAGAAAAGAACAGGATTCTGGACAGGGCTCATAGTTTGATAATCTTGAGCCTTGACGATAAAATTCTGAAAGAAGTTTCGAGAGAGGCGACGGCTCAAGCGCTTTGGGCCAAATTCGAAGTACTCTATATTACGAAATCTCTGGCTAACAGACTCTTCTTGAAGCAACGCCTATACTCCTTCAAGATGCAGAAAGATAAATCAGTTTCAGATCAGATTGACGAGTTCAACAAGATCATGGATGATCTTGAAAACATCGACATCAAGATGGATGAAGAGGATAAGATACCACTGTTGCTGAACTCCATTCCTAAGAGCTATAAGCATTTCAAAGATGCAATGCTCTATGGAAGGGTGCAAACAATTTCTCTGGAAGAGGTTTAAGCGTTGATTAGAGCCAAAGAACTCCAAAGAAAATATGAGATGGACAAAAAATCAGTGGAAGAGAAAGTTCGGACAAGAAAGATTCAAGAAACGGTCAAAGCAGATCAAGATCAAGAAATGAGGGCGGAAATCAGTCATCAAATGGATCTTTCAAGTGTTATCATTGTCACAAGAATGGTCACTTCAAGAGGAACTGTCTTGACAGGAAAAATAAATATCAAGAAAATCCTAAAGATCCTGGAGAAGCAAGCATAGCCTCGGACGGCTATGATTCAGTTGAAGCCCTGGTGATCACCGAATTAGAATCCAGTAAGGAGTGGATCCTCGACTCGAGGTGTTCTTTCCACATGTGTCCTCATAAAGACTGGTTCGAGATACTGCAACTGTCAAATGGTGGGTCTGTACTACTTGGAGATAACAAGGATTGCATGGTGGTCGACAGTGAAACAATCAGAATAAAGATATTCAATGGAGCCGAAAGAATATTGCAATATGTCAGGTACGTACCAGAGTTCAAAAGAAATCTGATTTCTTTAGGTATGTTGGAGACAAGCAGATACTCTTTTAAGACCGAAAATGACCATATCATAGTAATTAAAGGTTCTCGTATCATCGTGAAAGGAGTAAGAAAAAAGACAATATTGTCTAATCGGAAAAACTGTGATTGCTAAGTTCAGGAACTGTCTGGACTTAGTAGACTCAACCAAGGGCTAAGGGCCCCTCGGGGCAAAGTGGAGGGAATATCTATTATGAAGCTTTGTAATTGAGAGTCAAGGTGGAGAATTGTTATATATGACTCTCAATTGATTAATTAAAGGCAATGCCATACTTGTGAGTTTCTATGGTCTACTTGGGGGGCCTCAACTATTTATAAATAGATGAGGGAGGCTTGTAGGAGAATAAGACTACAAGAAAAGAAGATAGGCTTGTAGAGGGGGTAAGGCTACTACAAGGGAAGACGATAGGCTTGTAGGGGGGAGAGGCCACTACAAGGAAGAAGAAAGAAATCAGACCATGAAGACCAAGAAGAGGAAGGAAATCAGTCCAAGAAGAAGAAGAAGGGGAGAGGCTTCAAGAATTAAGGAAGGAGTCTTAGATCTTGTATCGAGGTAGTATCGAGAAGGAGAGATCTAGAGGAGTGTTCATTCTTTGATGTAAAAAACATGTAATTCTTCTTTGCTTTAGTGTATTTGTTGGCGACTCCCTCCCGTGGATGTAGGTCTATGGACCGAACCACATAATTGGCTGTGTTCTAGTGTTTGTGTTCTTGTGTTGCATTTATTTTTTTCCCTGTTTTCTTTTGTATTTGCTTGCTGCGTTTCCAGTTCTTTAGAATTGGAACTATCATATGCAGTGAATCGACAGAGAGTTCATCGCAGCATTGAAGGTGGTTCACGACAATTATGTCCGCAGCCAGGAGGAAGGAGGTATAGGCACTTGCAGCAAATTGAAGTTTCTGGGCTACAGTTCTTTTGTTCTTGGAACTGTAGCAAGGGGTTTCGACTGTCACAGAACCAGTTCTGTACTCTTTCTCTTTCGGCTACAGCAGGGGTTCATTCGACAGTCCTGCAAGCTAGCAAGGAGACATTCCATTCCTTCGTTTCTTGGAAGAGCAGCAAGGTCTTCGGCAGCCAAGAAACCAATGTTTAGCATTCTTTTCTTTTGGTTGTAGCAAGAGGTCGGCAGAAAGAATGGGATGCTTGCTGTTGGTAACCCATTCGGTTGAAGCAAAGCCCGCAGGTGGTTTTTCAAACCAGCAAGAAGTCTGCGGCAAGAAGTTCCTTCCAAGCAGTGCAGCACAGTTCTTTTCAACAGGAAAGAGGTACTCGGTGAGCTTGAGTTCTTCACATTTCTTGGTGTTTGGTGGTGCGATTTCACAACTGAATTATTTAGAATAAAATAATAATAAAAAGTAATAGACGCATAGCATTTGCAGACTATCTCCCGCACACAGAGCTACGTGCGTTATCCAAACGTAATAATTCTTCCATATAGTGACATTGATCAACTTACATGTATTGGTGGTAAAAATCGTGTAAAAATTTACAACTTTTTTGTTAAAATGTAAAAGAAATTTGGTATCCGGATAATGAATGTACAGTAAATTTAAGTCATGCAAAATAAATGCAGTCAATTTAATTGGATTGACCATACATCAATTTTTTAAGCAGAATGAACAATAAAATATACAAAAAAAAACTGAACGCAAAAAAGTGAGTATAAATTCACGTACTTAAATCCTCCATAAAATAGCACTGAGTTCATAACCGCGTCAAGCTCAATGCTAGAATTTGAAAGATTTGGGGGACCGCACTCACGTTATGATTATGAATTTCTCCGACGACAGCTTTTTAGCTTTGATATTATCACATAATTTGACAAGGTGAGAGTGAGGTTTTAAAATGTTGTTAACCTTTTCTTAGTCCTTTGGGGTTTGGATGTTTCTGCCATTAACATCTTTTTGGACTTTCTTTGGTCTCTCATCCGCTAACTGTCAAAATTATAAAAAACAATGCCCAACAGTGAGTGCTTACCATAAGCTTTTCTTCTTGTACTACTACCTTCCCATTCAACAAATGCAGCTTTGATTGAAAACATAATTTGTCAATCTATTGCTTGGCAAATTTTGTATGTATATGTACAAAAAATCAAGGACCTAATCCTCATATCTGGAGAGCATTTTGTGTGAAAACACATAAATGCTGTTGTAAAAAAAGGAAAAGAAAAAGAAAAAGGAAGAAAACATAACCCAAACAAATAAAAGAATCATCTACTAACTTTCTTTGTATGTTGCATCGCCACATGCTAAGCACCATAAACTGAATCCTGGAATTTGATAAGCCTAATGTCTTACCTCCCTTGAAAAATGCTCACTGAAATTTCATTCTTTGATGTCTGATCACCTAAATCTGGGAACATCATCGAGGATGATAAGGAATGAGAAGTCTCTGCGAATCTGTTCGGGGCACCATGACTGTTAAGGAACGGAGGTTGAGTGGGGGCCGGCAGGTCGCTTGACTTGGTCGTTAGCATCTCGACTACTTTCCANTAATGGGTGGACTCACTCCTTCCTTTCAAATGGGGGCAAAATCACTATACTGAAAATCATACTAACTACTTTCTCCTCTTATATCCTACAGGTGACTAACATCAAGAAAAGTACTCAGATACATATTGANAAAAAGCATACTAACTACTTTCTCCTCTTATATCCTACAGGTGACTAACATCAAGAAAAGTACTCAGATACATATTGAAAGAGCTTTTAACAGATTCTTATGGTCTGGACAGAGGCAGCAGATGCATTGGGCTTCATGGAAAAAAGTAGCTAAACCTCAACTGGCTGGGGGAATTGGGTTTAAGGGAATCAATCAGCTATTCCAAATAAACCTATGTAAGCTTTGGATTAAATTTAGAGCACAGACTTCCCTGTGGGCTCTATTCATGAAGGGAAAGTATTGTAAAAATTAGCACCCAACCCTTGTTGAAAGGAAGTTAGGGGATTCTAAAATTTGGGGCAAAATGCTTCATATAAGACACACTGCTGAAAACTTATTCATTTAGGATCTGGGGAAAGGAGAGTTAAATTTTTGGCTGGATAACTGGTGCCCTAAAGATTGGTTGTCCCCTATTAGTAACAACCCAAACCTTGATCTCAAGGTGGCTGACTGTTGGGTGGATGAAGATTGGTCACTACTTAAACTCTCAGAAATTCTACATGCCAACTCCATAGAAAAAATTGCCAACATCAACATCAATAGAAGTAAACCAGATAAAGCTGTCTGGCAGTCCTTCGCAAATCAAAGCCTTACTAAAGCCATTTATCCCAAAATCTTCCAATGGGAACATCTATCCTGGAGCATTATCATTTGGAGTAACTATCTATCCCCCTCCATGTCCTTTTTCTGTTGGAGGGTCTTTAACAATCTCATCCCTNGCAATTGGGATCTGGGGAAAGGAGAGTTAAATTTCTGGTTGGATAACTGGTGCCCTAAAGATTGGCTGTCCCCTATTAGTAACAACCCAAACCTTGATCTCAAGGTGGCTAACTGTTGGGTGGATGAAGATTGGTCACTACTTAAACTCTCAGAAATTCTACATGCCAACTTCATAGAAAAAATTGCCAACATCAACATCAATAGAAGTAAACCAGATAAAGCTGTCTGGCAATAGAAGTAAACCAGATAAAGCTGTCTGGCAGTCCTTCTCAAATCAAATCCTTACTAAAGCCATTTATTCCAAAATCTTCCAATGGGAACATCTATCCTGGAGCAAAATCATTTGGAGTAACTATCTATCCCCCTCCATGTCCTTTTTCTGTTGGAGGGTCTTTAACAATCTCATCCCTACTGATGATATCCTTAAACTAAAGGGGCTGAGAGGAC